>JPJZ01000753.1:0-17503 GCA_000750815.1 Pseudogymnoascus sp. VKM F-4516 (FW-969)
CCACCACCACCAAACCCCCCTCTCGCCCCCGCCGCCGGCGCCTCCCTAGCAGGTTTCGTATCCTTCCTCTCGAGCACCACCACCGTCCCCTGCGCAATCTTGGTCGGATTCGCCGCGACTGCCTTCCGCAGCCCTTCAGCATCCGCGAAATCCACATACGCGAAACCCTTCCGCTTATCGATCTCGACGTTCGTCACGACCCCGAAGGCGGTCATGGCTTCGCGGAGGAGCGGCTCTGTCACGCCTTGAGAGGGGTTGGCGTGTTTGACGAAGGCGCGGGTTGCGCCTGCGGTTGGGACGGGGGAAGGGGCGGGTTTGCGGCCTGAGGGGGCGCTGGGGGGTTTGGCTTGAGTAGAGGCGGATTGGCGAGAGGTTGAGGGGGGTGTTGGTGCGCCAGCTGCCGGTTTGGGTGAGGCGGATGCTGGTGGTGCTGCGGCTGCGGGTTCGACTGGCTTCTTCAGCAGTGTGATTGCTGGAGTAGGCTCCTTGGCCTTGTTGTTTTCCGCTCGGCCTTTACCCTTGCCGCCTCCCCCAGCATTTGATGGACCTGCCTTTGGCCCTTGTGGTGCGGACGCTGATGCCGCCTCGCTTTTTGCGGCAGCCCCGGCTTCTACCTTGGCGCGGCGATGCGCGTTCACGGGGCTGAGGCCGAGGTCGCGCTGTAATATCCGCGCTGCTGCGGCAATGCTGCCTCGCTCGCGGGTTGCGGCACGGGGATTCTTGGGGGCCTCAGTGGGCGCTGCGTTGGCCGGCTGTGCTTGCGCTGCTGTAACCTTTGATGCTTCCCTGTTGAGGACCCTGACAGCCTCTCGGGCGGCCTTCTCGACGAGTCTCTCCCTCTTTCCATCCTTTGGTGCCTTCTTATGGGGTTCATCGCCTGCACCATCTTTTGATTTTGATTTGCCGGAAGCAGAGGAAGACTGAGATTCCAAACGGCTCTGTTTTGCGGCTTTGGCGGCGGCTGCTTCTTTGCTTTTGTTGGCCTTCTTGTCTTTGAGGTATTGTACCAGTGGTGTTGTGGTTACTTTCTCTCCCTTCGTCGATGGCTCAGTATCCTCTTCCTTGGTAGCTGTTGGGTTGGCCAGACTCTCCAGAAAGTCCATGAATTCTGGGTCGAGGTCGATTGTGCCTTGACGTGCATCGGTGCGGCGTTTTCCACTTGGGATTCGTGCATAGGGTGTGTATTCGAGGGAGGCGGGGCCGAGCAGGCATGGATTTATGAAAGTCTTTGCCGCATCTTCGAAGGTGAGTTGGCGGACGTGGTTCGAGAGTTGGGTTAGGTATGGCTCATTGACGAGGTGTAGATAGGCGCGAGAAGGCCGCGATGCCTTGGAAGGGCTGTGGGAGTCAGTATGGGGATGTCATTAAACAACACGGCGCTTAGCAGTGCACATACTCTGTTGAAACCTTCCCAGGCTTGTAAGAGAACCAATCCACTCTCCCTGCTCCAACCTTCCACTCGTCACCAGTTATCTTCATAAACTCTGCCTCCGTGAGAGCAGGCGCAAGACGTCTAACGACTACTTTCAACGAAGGGCCTGCCCTATTCTGTGACGCTTTCGACATTTTTGGTGCAGTCTGCGAAGCTGGTATGGGCAGCACGCCGTTTGTCTGAGCCCGAGAAGCCATCTGGAAGCTGTTTGACCGCGTACACTTATTCGATCTGTTGGAGTTGCGGATTTCGTCCAAAGAGGCGTGTTATCGCCGCTGGTCTGTGCAGCACCACAATCAGTAACTCCACTCAGATTTGGCTGTGGTGGGGTGGTTATTGCGGAACGTTAACCAAGGAATTGTAAGCGACGAAGCGCGAGTAGCGCTCTCGGATTGCGCGCGTGCAGATCCACATCAACAGCACCTCTGCGAGCTTGCTGATACCACCACGAGTTAACGCTCAGCAAATCCCTGACACAATTACAAATTCTCTCAATATGGCGCCTGGAGTTCCCAAGCCAGGCCCGGCCAAACTTGGCCCCCGTGCTGGACTGGATGAGTGGCTGGAGCAAGCCAAGCTATGCCGATACCTACCAGAGAGTGCCATGAAGCAGCTCTGTGAGATGGTGAAGGAGTGTCTTATGGAGGGTGCGTTTGATTCATATATATCGTTACTTGGTCACTGACGAATTTACGTAGAGTCTAACATCCAACCCGTGCGCACGCCAGTCACCATCTGTGGCGATATCCACGGCCAGTTTTACGACCTTCTCGAGCTCTTCCGAGTCGCCGGTGGCATGCCGGGAGAAACAAACGTACAAGCACCTACAACTATTATCACGTCCGATGATATCGAGCCTCCAACTACTATTGGCGACAATAAAATCGGCAGTGATAGCGGTATTGGGAGCAGCGTTGCGAGTAGCACGGAGGAAGATGTCGAGGAACCAAGAGGGCGCCCTCGTACCGCCGGAAGCAATCGTTCAGGAGCGAGCTCGGCCGCCCACTCTGCCAACACAAACGAAGTCACTGGCACAGGAAAGCAGAACTTTGTGTTCCTTGGCGACTTTGTTGATCGTGGTTACTTCTCCTTGGAGACCCTTACTCTCCTTATGTGCTTGAAGGCCAAGTAAGTACTTCGTTGGAATCCTGCGTCGGTGCAATGCTGACTGTATTAGATACCCGGATCGCATTACCCTTGTCCGCGGCAACCACGAGTCTCGTCAAATCACACAGGTCTATGGCTTCTACGAGGAATGTCAACAAAAGTATGGCAATGCATCTGTCTGGAAGGCTTGCTGTCAAGTTTTTGACTTCCTTATCCTCGCGGCTATTGTTGATGGAGCCGTTCTTTGTGTCCACGGAGGTCTGAGTCCAGAAATCCGTACTCTGGATCAAATTCGCGTTGTCGCTCGTGCCCAAGAGATTCCTCACGAGGGCGCGTTCTGCGATCTAGTCTGGAGTGATCCAGAAGATGTGGAAACGTGGGCGATTTCTCCCCGTGGAGCTGGATGGCTGTTTGGAGACAAGGTTGCGACCGAGTTCAACCAGGTCAATGGACTCAAACTGATTGCTCGTGCTCACCAGCTTGTCAACGAGGGTTATAAGGTATGATGAGACTATTTTTGGCAAGAACGTGGACCGAATGCTAACGGCGAATAGTACCATTTCCCACAGAAGTCTGTTGTCACCGTTTGGTCTGCTCCTAATTACTGCTACCGCTGCGGTAACGTTGCCTCCATCATGAATGTCGGAGAGGACCTCAACCCCAAGTTTTCCATCTTCTCAGCCGTCCCAGAGGACCAGCGAGCTGTCCCTGCAGGCCGCCGCGGCGCAGGCGAGTACTTCCTCTGAACTATAACTGTTATTTACGTCACCAGGAGCGTTCTGGTCGACCATCAAACTCTTAGTTTTTGGAGTCTGTCCCTGCATACCGGCGTTTGGGCTTTGGCATATGGCATGTGGTTGAGAAATACCCTGTATGAGTATAAATGGCGTTAGTGTTCCAGACTTCTAAGACATATCAAGAAGAGGGCCCAATAGGGTTCTTGCTGGAAAGGATATGAAATGTATGCATATATGATCATAAAGGAATATAGTTTTCATGTTTTTCATCCAATATAGTCCAACCAGGTTACGTGATATGCAATACAACACTTAAAATGTTGAGTAGTCACCGAGTGGCAGGGATCACCTTGAGCCATGGATGCAAATCAATACGAGGCAATACAACACACCGTGAATCACAGAATATCCTTTCTATGCCCCCAACATCATCGATATTGAAACAACTGAGTTTCTCTTTGGACATTAGACATCATAATTACAAGTATGCTCCGCAAATTATACAATGCTTCCCCCTTCCTCTTCCCTCTCCCACGCCGGAATCAGCTAGAGACCCTGAATTTCTGTGGTATATTATCCAAGACAATGGATTGACTATCCAGCCTCGCTATCCGATCAGCCTCTGCGTCCATCTCGTCATGTTTCTTGAAGTGTGCAATATCCTCGGGATGCGTCAGGTCTTCTTCTCTGGTATTCTCGTCGTGATATCTGTACCGGTCAGTCTCTGCCCACACTCCAGCTTCAATTCCCCGGAAAACGATATAACTCACTTCTCCCAATGATGTATCTCATACTCGTACTCGTCATCCCCATGGTGTCCCGGCCCCATCCCGAAATCGGGAAGCTTCCCCCCACCAGCCACAAACGCCATCCACTCCTCTCTCGTCACGCGCCCGTCCTGGTTTCGGTCCAGCAGACTCATTACCTGATTGATCACATCGTCCTTGCGCTCTTTCGCGATGTTGTCGGTGCTCTCGTGCTTGAGCCCGTATGTCGTGTATATCTCATCGAAGTCCCAGTCCCCGCTGGCGTCGAAATCGTGCAATTGGAAGAAGGCGCCGCCGTCGAAGTTGGAGATATGATGCTCATCTGGAAGGGAGTGTAAGTACGACTGCGGAGTGGGTGCTGGGAGACGGGAGGCGCGAGGTTGTAGTGGGGGTAGTGAAAGGCGAAGGGGGGGCGTTACCAGCTAAATGTTGCGTCGCCCAGTCGGATTGCTGCTCATGCTCTATGTCATGGGCGCAGACACTATTCGAGAGAAGAAGTAAAGGCCCTAACAGGGAAAGAAGGAGCTTTGCAGGAGCCATGCTTTAAAAATCCCGATGCGAATCTGAGAAGGTGAAGTGTCGTTATGACGAAATGGTGTCCTTTAAAAACCGTGCGACAAAGCAGTTAATGCAGCTGGTTGGACCTAGTTTCGTGTCTCGTTACTCTTCGTTGACCAATTGCCCTTGTGTACGCCTTAACAATGCATAGGTATAACAATAACACAGTGCGGCTTCTTCTACAATCGCTCTGTCCTTTCAGGTTGTTCCTGGATCGCTGTCGGCCCGCGCATCTGAACCCCTGATGTAGACTAGCCTAGCCTTGCAGCATCCACGTAGATCGCGGTTCGTTATCACCACCAGCCTCACCATTCCACAGCAATTCGTCTGTTCTTTAATGGGTTATAGCCCATGAATAAGTTATCCTCCGCCCTCTAAAACCCAAGCGTCTCCCCGAAATGAACCGCTCTATTGAGCAATCCCTCACATCTCTCCTCCCACGCCTCACAATCGACTTACCCTCCGACCTCATCAACCTAGCCTCCTCCCTTGTTGCCCAATCCCGCAACGTAGCCAGCAACCTCAAGCCCGATGAAGAAATAGGCCGCGCCTACGTGTGCACCCACATCGCCTGCGAGCGTCTCAAATCAACCCTCAACCTCCCCCCCATCGAGCCGCGCCCCCCAGTCCCCCCACGCGTCTACACAAAGCTCTACACCTACCTCTCTGGTGCCCTCGCCGCGCGCCCTCAAAGAACCCCCAAGAAAGTCCAGCGGCTCGAAGACGCTCAACCGCCACCCTCAAATGTCAAGACTCCCACGCGACGAAAGTCCAACCCCACCTCCACGACCCCAGCGGGACTACCACTGCCCAGCCGCCCTTCGCCATCAAAGGAGCGATCGCTAGCAGCGTTTCGCCCGCAGAATAAGAGTCGCAAGTCGGAACTATCACATGGAGGGCGTGGACGCGAGATTGCAGCGTGGATAAGGCCTGTGGTACGGGGGTTGTGCACGCGACTGGGGGCGAGGGGCGCGATTGCGCATGTGCTGGCGGGCGTGGGGAGTGTGCTGACGCTGCCGACGCCGAAGCCAGAGAAGGGGGAGAGTAAAGAGAAGGAGAAGGTACCAGCACTTGTGGCGGCGGTGTATGTCTTGGTGCATACGAGGTTGACTGGGAAGGAAGTCAATGGGAAGGAGTATGTGGCTATACGGCGGAGTATTCTTAATGGACTGAAGGAGTTGAGGGTAGATGAAGAGGTGGTAGGCAAGGTTGAGAAGGAAGAAGTGGGAGAGAAAGGATGGGAAGGGTGGACAGATATTGTGGGAAAGGATGTGGATGTGTGGCTTATGGAGCTGAGCGCGAAGGGGTGGGTGGAACTGGACTGGTTTGAGAATATTGAGAGCGGTTCAGGCGTCGATGCACCAGAAACACGTGATGAGCCGATGGAAGATGCGGACGATAATGGGAATGAAGACGTGGATGAAGAGGATGATGGTGAAGAAGAATCTATCATGGGACTAGGAACCATGATGCAGGAGCGCGTGGACTACCTCAGCTCCAGGAAAAGAGAAGAGTACCGGATCTGGGAAGATGGGATATTGGAGAAAATAGACGCAATCGAGATGGCGAGGGCTGAGGCTGAGCCTATGGATACAACTTAGCCTTAATATTATATTTATTGTAATTAATTATGTCGTATGATCACAATGACTAGATGTCCGAGGATATATCGAAGCAGTGAGCCTTTGAGTCAGAGGCTAAGCCTGCCGAAACCTCACTTATCACATATAGTCGATTTAGTCCTCACGCCATCAGACGTTGGCTTTATGTCAAAAACCGCACTAGTTTATGATAGATATTATCATCATTGTCACGTTTATTTTTTTCTTTCTACGTTCTGCTTGTCACTAGACGTATTTCGAATTATTCTTTCCCCTCGGAAGGTTAACCAAACTGATTTTATCATAATTTATCATAACCAAAGTGTTATAACATCAGCCAAAATGCGTGTCTCGACTCTCTACCACAGTATACCGGTTCTCACCTTCGCACTTACCCCAATCATCAACGCCGCAGCCAGCTCCGAATCCGGCGACATCACTACCGGCAATGTTCTCTCCACCTCCGAGCACAAAGCCTACCGCATGAACGGCCCAGGCCAACTCGCCATGATATACACCGAACCGATGTGCCCACGCCGTCTCGGAGCCCAGAATCTCTACGCTCCAGGAGACGACACCGATGTGCTTCAGATCGAGCACTGCAGCGCGGTTTGTATAAACCTCCCCGAGGGTGTCCGCGGGGAGAGCATCGAGCTCAGTCTCTCCGGGCCTCTCATTCTCGGTGAGAGGCCGAACCGCCCGTATGCGCGCCTATATGAGACGCGTGACTGTAGGGGCGTCGGGACAGAGGCGTCGATTCGGAAAATGCAGAACTGGTCGTGTACTGAGGTTGAGGATGGGTTCTGGGGGCCTGGCCGCGAAGGAGGGTTTGGTAGCTTCATGGTCTGGGAGGGGTGCAGATACTTGGAGACGGAGGAGCAGAAGGAGGAGACGCAGAGGAATTTGAGGTTGAAGAAGGAGCGGGTGAAGGCTAAAGCGGCAATGGAGCAGACTAGACGGAAGGCTAATGACAAGGAGCGCAAGATACAAAAGGAGGAGAGGAAATCGGATAAGAAGTTGGAGAAACAGATTGAGAAGGAGCGAGCGAAGCAGTGGGAGAAGGAGCAAAAGGAGAAGAAGAAACAGGATAAGCAGGAGGCAAAGGAACAGCAACGCAAGGACAAACAGCGTGAGAAAGATCGCAAAGCTACCTGGGCAGCTTGGAAAGAGCAACGCAAGCAGAATATGAAGGAGCAGTTTGAGGAATGGAGGCAGGACCGGATTTTAGAGTTGGAGGAGGAGGGGGAGAACGAGAGAGAAGAACGCAGGGCTCAGCGACAGAGGGAAAGGGAGGAGCGTCAGGCTGAGCTCCTCGAGATGGAGAGGCAGTGGGAACAAAATCGCAGAGGTAGAGCCATTGAAGACGAAAGGGAATGGGAGGAGCTGCTGGCCAACGAGGCCATTGAAAGGGAGAGAGATGAGGAAGAAGAGGAGATACTGGAGGCCGAAGAAGAGAGACAATGGGCCAAGAAAAATAGGAAACGGGACACCAGGGGAGGTCCCTTGTATAGACTCCCTACAGTTACCGAAGGGGAAGAAAGTGGATCGGTGTTGACGGCTCCGGCTTCGCCAGAAACTGATAATTAGAATCTAGCAGCTGGTGGTACCTCTGGATCACACCAAGTTGAACAGGAACGGAACTAGTTCCGAGTTGCCAGGGGGCCGCTACTCCAGCCACAGACTTCACGAAGGCTTTGCCCCGATAATAGGAATCAGCCATCTTATTTATATGCATGTTGTTTTATTTATTCTTTTGCAGCTGATTGGCACCTGTGGATCAAAGCTAAACTACTCCAGGGCCAGATGAATCGCCAGCTGCTTGCAATTTCAGTCACAGATTCAACAATAGTTTTGCACAATTATAAGGATCAGAATGCGGAAGGGCAAAAATCTGTTGTTACTATATTATTATAGACTGCGAAACTTGTAGTCCGTTTTCTTTACTTGCGCAAATACATCTTTCATGCCATGATTAATGACCTGTGTTCTGCAATTACAAAGCCCTCTTCTTGGCATCAGTCAAAGGTACACAAGGAACACCGACATCAGAAATGCCGTCGCAGACAATCTCAGCCTCGCCCTCTGGGCTGTGGAGGTCAATCTCGCTCAGGTTGATGTTGTCGCAGACAGCGTTGGGGCTGCAAGTAAGCTGGGCAACCTTGCGTCCGTTCTTGCCGCTCGACATGCCGGTGAAGTTCTGGAAGACAATGTCGTGGATATCAACTCTGGATGGGTACTTGGAGCAGATCTCCGGCTCAACGTTGAAGTAGCAGGCATCGAGAACGATGGGCCAATCGGTGTTGTCAACGTAGAAGTTCTTGAAAGTGATGTTCTTGATGTATCCGTAACCGGCGGTTGGGCCAGCCCATGCCTTAAGACGGGCACCGTTCTAGAAGATTGTTAGCCATTTTGCGCATGTCGGATGGTTAGGGGTAGACAAACCTCAGCGTTCAGCATGATAACGTTCTCGACGTAGGCGTTCTCTATGTAATCCTTGACACCCTCATACTGGCCAATGCTGCCCATGGAGATACCGTGGGTGCCGTTGCAGTAGATATTGGAGACGAAGATGTTGGAGGTGTTGGGCTTGGGGGAGAAGCAGTCATCGCCAATGTTAACCCAGGCGTTGCGAACGGTCAGGCCGTCCACGTTGTAGGAATCCCAGCCGTCGGTGTTCTTGGGCAGGTTCTCGTTGGAGGACAAGTTCTCAATAATAACGTTGTCGTAAACAACGTTCTTGGAGGTCACGACGAAGTTAGTCCAGATAGGAGAGCCGGTGAACTTGATACCCTCAATGAAGAGGTTGGTGGCGTTCTGTGCATAGAAGAGAATGGGTCTGAGGTAGGTGTTATCGGGGTCCTGTTTTTAGTTAGTTATCATTTTCAAATGAAGGCATTCTGCGAAATACTTACAAGGACCTCGAGTCCGGCGAATCCATCGTACCATTTCTGTCCGTTACCGTTGAGAGTTCCAGTGCCAAAGATCTTGATGTCCTTGCCTCCCCATTGCCAGAATGAAATACTCTTCTGGAATGGATGAGCAAAGTAATTGTTTTGCCAGTAATCGATGTCATCTGTGAACTTGATCTCTCCATCAAGCTGCACCTGGACGTCATCCAAGAAGGTCAAATCGAGCTTCCTGCCAATGACAAACTTCTTGCCCGCGGGGAGAACAAGAGTTCCACCGTGGTTGGCCTCCTTCAGTCCCTGGAGGAACTCGCAGGACCTGTCATCAGTGTCGCTGTTCGACTCTGGGATGTAGACTTTCTTGCGTGAATCAGGTCCGGGGGGGGTGTATGGGTAGAAGCGGCGGTAATCGTCTACGTTGCGAGGGCCAAGATAGCTGGCATCGAGATGGGCTGCCTCGGTGATGGCGAAGAGGGAGGCAACAAGGCCTAGGGCGGGAAGCTTGAAAAACATGATGCCGATGAGAAGGAGAGCTGGCTCAATGGACTGCGAGGCTGAAATAGCAAAAAGTGACGCATGGCGAGGCTATAAGGACCTGCCAAGGTGGCTAATAGAGGTGAACAGTAATTCGGTTCTTCCCCAGCCATGTCATATCGGAGATGGAATGGTGAGAATGTCCACCTATCGGCGGATATGCCGCCCATATTGCCATGGCTGGAGAAGTTGGGGAGTTGGGGTAAAAGCGAGATAAGATCGCCAGGTCTAAACTTACCCCTGCGGCCCGTTATTGGCATGCGGGGAAAGACCACACGGAAGCCAGGAGGAGGCCGGGGTGATAAATGCAGATGGCTTGATGCAAATGCGTGCATGCCGCCAATAGTAAACATATTGGAGATATAAACGAAGTGAAAGGAGGTGGCAGAATGTACTCAACTGGAAATGGGCCTTGCTAGGAATCTCAAGCCTTCGTAATACCAATTGAGGAACTATCACTTACCATTGTATGCTGTGTACGCAATTGCGCTGGATTGAGGCATTCTAAGTCGACGCCACTATGAGCTCTTAGAGTACTCCACAGTATATGCCAATCTCCACCTTAGGGTAAGTAAGAATTTGCCTAGGCCGGTGTAAATATGACTGCCGTGGTTGAAGCGACGAAGCTTTGTTCACCCTCCGTCGTTACCCACCGGCCATATGATTGGAGCGAAATTAGCGGTCCTGGGTATTATTCCGACGCCCACATCGCATCAACATCGCTGGCGGCTTGGTATTAAGGACGGTGTTCAATCATGGCTAGCCATTTTCCAACTTGCAGTAGAAAACCAACGGCTGAGTATTACTGGAACCGAAATACGAGAGCGGTGCCTGGATTTCGCTGTGGTTGAGCCATGTTTACCCCATACGCCACCGTCCCCCGCAAAGGCAAAGATTTCCTCCGTCACTGCCAAAAGCGGGGGCGGGGCCACGGATTCTTGACTCCGTTGTTTGTTGTAGGGACAATCTTGATAGACAAGAGAAGCTCAACGAGTGCAATCTTAATGCTTCTTTCCGGCTTCCTTCGGGTGGGGTTGGTTGCGGAAAATATCACGCTTTTAAGGCGCTGATGGCAACTCTTGTGAGAGAGCTGCAGCAATTCGCTTGGCTCTTCGCGCGTCCTGGCAGCGCCGAGATATCATCGTGCATAGAGTAATATCGAGTGCGTGCGTCGATCCCGAAAATAATCCAATGGACATAAGAGACTAACTGTTATTTTTCCAAATTGTCTTCTAGTACTCTTTCACTCGGCAAGACGGTGTATCTTTGCTGAGGTAGCCGGTGGTGGTGCTCACGTAAATTGGGAAGGAGCGACCTCTGCTCTTTCCTAGGATACATATTGATCCCAAATATAACTCGTAGATCGCAGAAGTTTGTGTAAACAACAATAATTAACCCAGTATAATACGGCTTCACGGAAAGAACGGCACGCTGCATTTTGTTGTTGTTTTAATCGAGTGTTAGGGACAACAAAAGCTGTGACGAATGTGTGGCGCCATGATTCTGACATTTGCAGCAACATCCCCTCGCCATCACCGCCCACACAGACCCCATTGCCCAACCCCGTGTGCCTTACATCCTCCTCGAAAGGCTCACTCATACCTGGCTTACTATTTGCTAGTAATCGCGCGCTTCTTTCTATACATTCTTCGCATGCATTGGGCGCGGCTTACAACATAAGGGTCCTATATGATACATTGTACTGTAGTACAGCACGTACGTACTCTGATTCTATTGATTTCCTGTTACTAATTCTACACAGTACAGGAATCATCATATTTGGCATTTCCTACCTGTTTTGGATTCTGCTCATCCGTGCAACTTTTGCTCCCTCGTATAGTACCTTGTACAGCTATAACACCAACCGCGAACCTATAGTCGCGGGGTTTGTGTTCTATATGAAGCGAGGAAACCAGGTGCGTTCTGCATGTGATGGTGGCACGGGTTGTCAAGTCACTGAGCACCACATCAGCGACACCGTGATACTGCACCATGCCTCCCAGCATTTTGGATCCGTTCTAGATTTCGGGAGATTTTGCATCTGTCGTGACTATTTGTATAGTAACCAGGTAATATTGCTGGACTTGGAACGAAATCAATGCTGTTCTCCCCAAACAGATGGGTATCCGTGGTATCAAGACTCGACCAGAGACACATCTGGAGGTAAAATTGCAGCCAGCGTTGTTTTTCCGTCGCTGATTTTTGGTTGGGCACATCGTTTCATGCAAGCGGATTTTCGATGTTCTTAATATATTTTTCAGAGGTTCAGTATAATCTTTGCTCCACACAGGACCCATGGACAACAACGTGGTTTCGTTAGGGCCCTCCGGGTTTTAATATGGTACCCTCACCCTCTTCGACCTTTACCATGCAGTCTCGAACTTGGGCAATGGGGCTGTTGTGCATTTTTACAGATGTGGGCAATGTCTCGAAATGCGTTGGCTGACAGTACCAATGCTTGACACGGGCCGGATGTGGGTACGGGGGATAAACAAGACATGACAGCGGCTTTCGGCAGTTGAAGATCCCGCTGTTATTTGAAGTACGAAGACAACTTCTATCCGGCTTCTACGAAAGAAAGTTTAAGATTATGGAGATCCAAGAGATCCCTTGATTCCGCGCAGCGAAGGAGGATCGCCACAGGTCAGCTATCTCGTTCTCAAGCTCGTAAAGCTTGTCAAATACGGTCCGAGAATGCCTCCGGACGCTGCGATCCCCACCACGTGGGGGTAAACATCGGCGATCATGCCCCAGGTACGGATGGCCCGGACGCATCTTCATGGATTAGGGTGTGCTTGGTACGACAGGATAGCACAAAATCGATTCACATGTGACTTCAGCTCCTGCCGTCTTGAGCTTGTTGTGAGACTACCGCGCGATGTCGTGAGATGATTTTGGGCTAAGATGGCCTCGCGCCTGTCCTTTCGGCCCTGTTACCCCTCCACGTGGTGGTGATAATGGCAGGTTATTATATACTATATAGCATGCTGTCGGCGTCTCTCGGGCCTGTTAACGTTCCACGTGGAGACAACTGAAGGATATATATCTGACCAGGGAACCTTCAGCGCAGCGGGGAATCTACATTGCTGAACTGTCAAGATACGCTGGACGATTCCGACAGATACAAGATCCAAGATGGTCGCTATTACCGCGCGATGCCTGGGCATTGCCGCCCTCCTCACTGGAGCCCAAGCTGTCACTACCTTCACCGACGCCCAGCTGGACGCCTACCTCAGCTCGGGAGGCACTGATCTAGCATACGCCTATGCCCCGTAAGGACTCTCCCCTCTACCCCTCTATCCTCCCCACCAAATCTCACACCCCGCAGTGTCTTCTTCTTCTCCCAATCCCAGAACAAGGTCCCCACCTACCCCACCTGGGCCTTCAGCGGCTCGCCCGACACGCCCGACGTCTACGACCTCGCGCACCAAACCAAGCCTGCGCCGCAATGCCAGTACCCCGACGTCGGGTGCCAGAGCCGCAACCCAGGCGTGCCGATCAACAACCAGGGCCCGCGCTTCCCGCTCTACTTCACCACCAAGAAATGCAGTGACACCGAGGTCCGCGTCGCGTACAACCTGTACTACCAGAAGGACGGCGCCAAGGTCGTCTTTGTCGAGACGGGCCATGAGCACGACTGGGAGCGCGTTATCGTTATCCACACCCGTGACGCCAGCTCGACCTGGATGCCCACCCGTGCCCTGTACTCCGCGCACAGCGGGTATAATTCCTACGCCTGGAATGACATCCAGAACACCTTGACGTATGTTTCCCCCTTCCTCTGGCCAGTCATCCCACTAACACCCCCCAAGCACCGAGGACGCCGAAGCCGGCAAGGGCCCAACTCCCAACGGTCTCCAGGGCCTGGACCACCCCAAGGCGTACGTCGCGTGGTCGAAGCACGCGCACTTCGATGACCGTAACACGGGGTGGAACGACGCCATCTCGCAGTCTACGGATAATGCGTTCCGCGGACAGGATTGGTGGAAGTTTGTTGAGAAGAGGGACTTTATCCAGTCGGATATCGAGACGAATGCTGGAAAGGTCCTGGATCAGGCCGATTGGGGGAGTGCGACTAGTGATCCGGTTATTGTGGAGGACCAGATTTGTGGTGCTGCTTGAGGGGTGAGGTTGTTGTGAGAGAGAGCGGGAGGAGCCTTATATCTATTTCTTTTTGCGAAGCGTTGCGAGAAAGAAAGATAAAATCTATTGTTTCGTGAATCTATGATTATTTATTTATATGGCCCACACACCATTCTCTGTGATTCCCAATGCCACAAAGAAAGAAGCACAGAGCCTTGACTGGACACCAGTAATTAAACGGGGCATGATGTTTGAGAGAAACTTGTACCTGCATGATACAGGAGCAAGCCGTTACTATTACCCTACCACTACAGTTCTTGCCACCCCACTCACCCCACCCGCCACCGGACCCTGTCACCATCTTGTCAACGCAAATATCCTGCCACCGCACCTGCCATTCATGGTATCTATCAGACTTATAATCGCATTTATAACCGCTTCCTATTCTCAGTCTTCTCGGGAGGACTGCGCATATGGTATGAGATTGTTGTCCAGAGGCCATGGCAGTTCTTCTGGGTTTTTTTATGGCGCTTGGCACGCTGGCGTATTTGGTAATGGGTCGTTTTTATATCTCTTCTCCTCGGGTTTAATCTTGTTAGGCTCTCGGGACGGCACTTATTTTAGTCAGTTTGGCTACTGCGTGGTTCTCCCTTTTTAACATTCGAGATCTTTCTTTATTTAGTTTGTCAACCACTTTCTGTTCTCAAGAAGCGGGGTGCTTTTATATCCCCGTCGCGAGCAAGCGCGTTGATGTCTCCACGAATAGCTGAGGAGAATAGGAATATTTTATCTACGGAAGGGAGAGAGAGATTGGCGTGTAAACTGGAAGCATAGATGTCATGGAAGGGGTAGATAGCGTTTTGGGGATAACAAAATGTTGAGAGGATTAATTATTAGCTGGATTCACTTCCCCCTTTGATAATAGGTGAATATTATTTAGGGGGCGTATTTACGTCTTATTTTCCATCTTGTTCCCTGAAGATATGAACATCGACTATCTCGGTAGCCACCAAGTTAGTGAGGGTCGTAAATGATGGCCGCTATTGGGCCCTTGTGTCATTCTAACAACCGGTGGCAGGATGCTATGCGGTGAGAAGGTGATAGCAGTGACAGGAATGTAGCGGTGGGGTATGTGCGAGGCGGTGACAGGACAACATTAAAGAGTATACTTTCAGCCCTGGATAATCGATGTCGAGGGCTCCTGGGTTTACTCGACCCCCACTTGCCCAGTACGGCATCCGTGTTTGCCATCTTCTCGTACAGTTGGTTTATCCTCCATGATCTTCCCCATGTCAAGGTCTTAGTGCCATTTTGGACTTTTCGTTATGGGGTTTGAAGGCTCACTCTCTGTTATTAACTTGATTTGATTTTATTCGCTGAGGATTTGAGATTTATCCTGCTGCCCCTGCTGGCCCGTCCCCTCCCCGCTTGGGTGAGATAGACCCTTCCCATGCAGAAGATGGTGATGAACACTCCTTGACACGGATATAAATATGAGTCCTATTAGGGGATCTAACATTTGGAAGGGTATGGAAGGGTTCGGGATGCAAAATACCTAATAATAATATTTTTCCCTATTTATTATCTCTCTAATTCATCCCATTTTATTTTATTCAATCACTATTTAAATATACCCACCCCCCTCCACTCGTTCCGTTTGATACATACCAAATACATAAAAAAAGCGGACAAGAACTGAAACATGTGTTTACTCTTTTTAACTATATTTACTGATGCGTATAATCATGTGGTGTTGATACAGCGTGTTACTGAGAGTATGCTGCCGATATGAATTCTCACCTCACACCCACCACCACTGCAATCCTGTCACCGCCACCAACCTACCACCTTATTCACAATTGATTACGCACATCATGCTCCTCACACGACATCAATATAGCAGCTGTCCTTATCCATAAACCCTAGCAACACTCCAGCGTACCCGTATATCTTTCTGAACTCCGACTTTCACTCTGTCTTGTCGGGCTGAGGGTGTTATTTATATCTCACCCCGTTCCCCACTAAGTTCTGTTTTCAATGCTCGATGGCTGATGGAATGGATATGAAATTTATTTATTTTTTACTTGTATATTATTTGTTTTATTTCAACTTCATATATTTCGAACCCCGAAGCTCTAGTTGATGTTGCAATATCACCTACCCCTCCCCACGTTTTCGTCTCCAAGAACATAAGAGACTGTTGTCATAAGAAGGACAAGGCTGGAGAGCAAAACAAACTGCTATGTCCAGAAGATAGTCAACAGACTAATGATTAACAGAAACCGTGCTGAAGCCACTATTTATCTGTGTGAAGTGTTCCATGCTGTGTTGGTCTTGGTATCGCAAGGCCTGCAAGAATACGATGACATTGTGGAAGATTGGCGCCCTCATAATGATTACGAGTGTGGGGGAGATGATGCAAGAAAGACGAATTAGATTGGATAGCGTCCTTCGAGTTTCAGGCTGTCACACCACTTCACAGCTTCGACGCTGCGCAGTAGATGGTGCGGACACGGCGCGGTGGTGAGTGAGCGTGTGGTGGTGAGAGCGTGTGGTGACGAGAACCAGACGCTGGCAAGATCTTGTATTGGTGGTGAGCTGTGCGGTGACAGTACCCCAATCCTCCAGCCATATGTCGGTCCACTTGTTATCTAACATGGTACCAGATAGAAGGATGGTGGACCATCGAGGAGGTGAGGCGGTTAATATACATTCTTACTTTGCCCCACCCGAGAATCTCACGAAAGGTATCCATCCAGCGCATCAAGAAAATATCATGGGTGGTTGACTGAGATGATTATTATTATAAGTACATACAGTACAGTATCTACACAGCTATTCGTCCACAGAACTTCATACAACCTCACAAACCCTCCCTAGCTGGCTATAGCGCTATCCACGCCGGCAGACTCGATTTTCGCGTCTGCCTCAGCTGCGCCTGTAGCCTCCTCAGCTACCCCTCCTTCCACACCAGCATCCTCATCCTCATCCTCACTCTCCTCATCACTACTCTCATCCTCATCCTCAGAACTACTCCCACTCGAACTCGTATCACTAACCACCTCTTCCTCCTCCTCCTCACTCTCCTCTTCTTCCCCCTTCCCACCCTCTTCATTCTCCCCCCCTTCAACCGCAAACCCCTCGCCAACAGAAGCACCAGCGGGAAAAACATACACCCTCGGAAATTCCAACACCACCTTCCCTCCCAACTGCGTGTCTAACCCCTCATCAGCGCGGAGGGGGATTAGAACTGTAGGCCCGGAAGCGAGGGTTAGGGGGCGGTGGAGGTAGAATTCGTAGTCTGCTTTCTGTTGCGGTGGTGGTGTCGTCTGGGCGTCCGCCTTAGCAGCTTCCTTAGTATCCGTCTGTGGTGCTGCGTCGCCACCAGCTTCTGTCTTCGATTCCTCCGCACCAGGAGAAGTCTTCACCCTCTTCCCCTCCCTCTCAGCAACCTCTCCAGCCCTCCTCTTCTTCTCCCCCGCCCTCTCTTCCGGCGTCATCCCCTTCCTCCTCTCCTCCTCCACAAACGCCGCATACCCCTCTCCAAGCGGTGTTGTAGCCAGAATCTTCCCCAGCGGGCCGAGCATTCCTGGCACAGTTGGGGCGGTGGTTGTTGATATATCAGGGGACCCAGCAACCCATTCAACCTGCCACACAAGACAAGACTTCTTCTTACTCCACCCCGTCCCATTCGCCTTCCTCCTCCCCATCCCAACCGGTAACCTCTCCCACTTCACCCCCCTCGCACTAATCTCCCTCCCCACCTTCCGTTCCAGCT
>JPJZ01000755.1:0-22015 GCA_000750815.1 Pseudogymnoascus sp. VKM F-4516 (FW-969)
CCCCCCCTACCCAGTTCACTTCCCAACACATAGCGTCACTGCTGGTATATAATTATCCCATCTGCAGAAAACCCCCAATCTCACAACTCAACTGAGACATAACGAAACACCTCGAACTCTTCAATTCTCAAACCCCGCCATTCTCAACTAAAACTCTTCCTTCGAGGACAGCAGTCTTAAACCACTCACTCGTTTTACTTACTCTTCTTCCACTCGCTCCCATTATTTCAAGTCTACTCTTCGCATTGGCCTTCGATACACATGCACTCGACGACGACAGACGCTCGATCATAGGCGCCTTCTTACGACACCTCACCTCGTCGGCTTCTTCCAGATGTTTCGTAATAGGTGAGCAGATGCGCCCAGATTCAACGTCGGCAAGCTGCACAGCTTGTGCCGCCACCCGATCGCATTTCGTGCCCTCTCTGAAACACTGCTAACATCTCGTCCAGACTATCATCCCAAAAGCCCGGCGACGACCTTTACGCCCACTTCAAGGCAAACTTTGGCAATGTCGTAGGTGCCACGACCGCCGGGACGGCGTCTGGACCTTCGAGTCTCGATGCCGTTGCCGACCCCTCAAACCTACTTGAGTCGTAAGTATTCCCCCAGCCCACGGCAAAAGAAGAAACGTAAAATGGTATTCGCGTGGGCAGCTGCTGATCTCGCATACAGACCCTCACGCACCCAAGAGGAGATGAAAGACTTGGACCCGACACCGAGAGCACAGAACGAGCCATGGCGCTTCACACCCTCGCTCCTCGACCCTAACTCCTTTGCCTTCTCGGCTTTCGCGAACCAGATGCCCGCATACTATACCCCCGGCGGCGCCAACGGAAATGCTCTATACCACAGCCAGGCTGGCGACCTGCATACGCCTGGCATGGGCATTGGGATGGGCGTGGGAACACCGCTCTCAATGCAAACGGGCGAGGGAGGCGTAGTGCATCCCGGGCAGGTCTATTTCCAACAACCTTACGCACAGCAGCAGCAGGCCTTGCCGCCGCAGAGCTTTCAGAACAACTACACTGGGTACCCACCTACCAGTGGCCAGGAGCAACAGTCATATGCGCCGGCAACATTCATGCATCACGATACGGGCTACGAGGCAATGGATCACGATGGCTCACCAATGCAGGACAGCAACAGGATAGGGCAGATGGAAGTTAACACCATGCAGCCTCCAATGATGACATACCAGCCACGACAATTCGAGATCAATGCGGCTGCTCCGCTACCAGCGTCGGCTGAGAAGTTTCGTTTTCATGTGGTGCTCAATGCGCCTACGGCCATGATTTCAAACACTGACGAGATTCCTGTTACATACCTGAACAAGGGCCAGGCGTACTCCGTCTCAATCGTCGACACGCAGCCAATGCTTCCCGTGCCAGTTGGCACTCGCTACCGCACATTTGTGCGCATTTCATTCGAGGACGAGCAGCAACGGCAAAGACCTGCCTCCTGCTGGCAGCTGTGGAAGGAGGGCCGCGGCACCAACGAGGCCCACCAGCGCGGAGGAAAGCTGCAGGCCGTTGAGTACGTCGAGGCGACTCAGCAAGCTGACTCTGACGACAAGCGCACGCGCGTCGAGCTGGAATCAGCTTCCTTCGACGGGTTCTCCGTCGTCTGGACCCCCGGCGCAGCTGGACTCGCAGAGTGCACCCTGGCGGTTCGCTTTAATTTCCTCTCCACCGATTTCAGTCACTCCAAAGGTGTCAAGGGCATCCCCGTGCGCTGCTGCGCCAAGACTGAAGTTCTAGATCCGAGCTCGCCTCATGCCGTCCCCGGCTCCACTGAGGTGGCGTACTGCAAGGTCAAGCTGTTCCGCGACCACGGGGCAGAGCGCAAGCTGTCCAATGATGTTCAGCATGTGAAGAAGACGATCGACAAGCTCAAACAGCAAATCACCCAGGCCGAAGCCGGGATGAAGGACTTTGGGAAGCGCAAGCGCACAGGCTCAATCTCGAAAGCGACCGCGAGCCAGCGCGCCGGCAAGGTCCCAAAGCACAAGCGCACTTGGTCCATGTCCTCAGCTAGCTCTGCAGGAGGCCACGTCCCCGTCGAGGAAGATCTTCATTACAAGCTGCAGCAGCAGCAGGACATGTTCACTAGCACACGTCCAGTTAGCATCCTCTACCTGCGCGGCGCTGAACAAGACGATCCCGATCTCCACCCTGTCGCTCTCCCCGGAGACGCTCAATGGGACCTTACCAAGACGGACTCGCGCGACAGCGCCGCTTGGCAGCAGCGCACCAGCGTCCGCAGCTCCTCCACCGCCGGCACATCATCGCTAGTGTCCCCATCTCCCAGCTCGACCTCCCTGCACTCGCAGGCTATGCTCGGCTCCTCCATCCCGGTGTCCGCGCAGTGGGGCGGCGACTACCACTCTATCCTCGGCGCGGACGTCTCATCCAACCCACAGCACCTCGCCAGCCCCCCTGACCAGCTCACCAAGGTCCCCAAGACAGATGATGCGGGTAGTCTCAGCGGCTGGATCGAAGCTCTCGGTGTCGACTCCTCGTATCGCCCGCCTGCAGAGCGCGCAGGGAAGGCGATCGCATGCTTCTACGTGCAATACCGCGATTCGTCGGGGACGACGAAGAAGCCATACTACCGCGCTGTGTACCTCCCCAAACGTACGCTGAGCGACCTGCTCTCTGGCATCGGTTCGAAATGGGGACTTGATCCCGCGACGATCCGGCGCTCGCTGCGCGTCCTCCCTAGCGGCCTCGAGGTCGAGATGGACGACGAGGTGGTGCGCGAGATGCGCGAGGGACAGGATGTGGTATTCGAGCTTAAGAATCTCGCGGCTGTCAAGCGCGAGTGGGAGATGACCATTGACGATGATGCTGAGGGAGAGGCAGCGGAGGGAGAGGGCTGCGAAATCCGCTTGTTGTTCTAAGGATGATACCCATGATCAACGAAGGCCTCTTACGCTTCAGTGCGTAATGGGCGAGCAAATCTACACTCCGGAGGCAAGCTCTCATCGATCAAACAAACCCCACGCATACACGTTTCTCACACCAAATGAAAAACACGGGATTTCTGTACAGTACATGCACGCATAATCAACACGCGCAATTTGGGTTTTTGAATTCTTCGCATCGTTCAAAACATTTCCCTTATAAACAATTACCCCATTTCATGCACATACTTTTTTTACGCCAGTTTTTTTGGTCGACACCACTCTCGACTATTACGGGGCGATCAACAAACCGTACACGCTTATTTCAACATTTTTTTTTGGTGCCTTTTTTTGGCTTACAGCGGCAAGCCATTCTCAGGCAACAAACATTCGGGGCATAGAAACACACGGCTGCATGAAACAACGAGCAACACGTATTACGCCTTCCTATTTTTCTATTTTTCTATCTTTTTTCTCTTCGGGCTCTGGTAAAAAGGAAGGGGGCACAGGCAAGGAAGGGAGGCGCGTTTGAAAATCTACTTTTATTTATTCAATCATCCTTTAGGTTATCCTTTCATGGAGTTGGGGGGGGAGGGCAGGCTGGGGGTTGCGCGGAGTGATAGGCCTTGAGGCCGGGGAGATTGAGCGGCATACTACTGATGGAGCTGAGAGGGAGAGACAAATTTCTAATGGGAGTGTGGCTGGACAGCTGAGATGGAAGATGTATGTGGGTAGATGAAAATAAATAACCTAGGCCGCTGTTTTCCGGCGAAGTTGAAATCGAGAACGTTCGGCGATGCGATGTCCATCACACACTATTGTTTTAACACTGTTACTGTTGCACCTTTCCCACATGTGAATTCCGTTCCATCTCATCGTGCAGCTATTCGCGAATCCCCCCGGCGGCGCCGACATGCGTACTCGCACTACCCATCCATCGTATCTCGTACCTACTACCCACCCGCGCTGTCGACAGATCAGTAATCCAGACCGATCCATCTCTCCCCTGATCACCCCCAGGCGTCTGCGCCAAGCCGTCCCGCGCAGGCCAGCGCAGCGTCACGCCAGATGTGAAGAGTCGCAGTAGCACGCATAGAGCATTGGCTGCAGATAGCCGCATGGCCCGCGGTAGATAGGTAAGCACAGTAAGGTCTTACTAAGGCGCTAGAGGGCGGGCGAGACAGTCTTGTCTCACCCGCGCGATGGGAGACGGGGACCACATGCCGGAAGGGGGAATTGGGGCATTCTGTGGAAGGTCGGTTTGCGAAACTGTCTTACTGCACTGCATGTATTTTAACTGTGGTACTATACGCGTATTTACTTGTGGTAGGTGGTACTGTACTGTGGGTTCAGTGGCACAGCACCCAGCGCACGGTCATCAAATCGATAGATCAGACCGCGCTAGCCCCCCTCTCAAAAAAAACTTTCCCATCCCCAAAATCCGAAATCCGATGTTTTACCCAAACCCCCATCTTCCCAGCGACGAATAGCATCCCAGAGCGAAATCCCGGCAGGCCTCGGTGTGGACATCAAATTTCCAAACGCCGCTCGGCGACTGGGGGGGGGAAGATTGAGATTAAAAACGGAAGAATCCGTCCCCGTGCACTGCACTCTCTCTCCAATGGCGGGCCAGACGTTACGAAAAACTACTATAGTACTGTACGACTGCTGCCGGCGGCGCCAGGGCGGGGATTTTTCGCGCGTGGCGACTCCGTCGTGAGTGGATGGCGGTATTCCGGATAGGGTGAGTTCCGGGGCCGGAGTGGAGATGGGAAGGGGAGTGTTTGTTTCGCTTTTACGCTTTACAGGGTGTCGTTGTGAGCGCGGCACGGACGGGATACGGTATGTGTGAGTGTTGATCCGGAGAGGGCTGGTAGTGGATGGGACGGGCTGGTGGGCTGAGGATCCGGTAGCTGGGATGGGAGCTGAGGAGGGGACGGGCGGTGGTGTGTGATAGCCGCAGATTATGCAGGCGCGCATGTCTATGGTATGTAACGCACGGTTATCGTATCGTACGGCTTTATCGTATCGTACGAGGGATGCGCGTGTGGCGTGGGAGGAAAAGGGGGATTTACTGTGCAGAATGCCAGTATTGGGCAGGACAGCGGCACGGCACTGGGCACGTACTTCTGTAAATTTGTAAATCTGCAAATCCCCAGACGGGTCTCTCCGTGAACTCTCTGTTGCGATGCGCACTCACTGTGCGGTGGTGGAGACCGCATGCAGTAAAATACGAAACCCGAGATAGGGTACGGAGGAGCGGGCCAACGGACGCGATAATGAGGCAGAGGATGGCGTGACTGCGCTCAGCTCAGGGGGTTCACTGACTTCGTCTGTACGATTCTAGACCGAGCGGTGTACGGCTCTTGTGAGCACGGGGGGAGACGGGGGGAGATGGAGAGCACGCGGATGCGCATGAGGAGAGCACGTGTGTGTAAAAAGGGGGATTGGATCGGCGGGCAGCTGAAGGGGGGGAAGTTGGGGGATTCTGGGGGACGGGATGGGATGGGATGGACGGGATGGATGGGGATGCTGTGTGTGGGTGCTGTGGCTGGGAGCTGATGGGGGGATAGTTATCGCTGCACAATCATCTGCTTCGAGCATAATCGTGAAGGGGGGTGTGCAGATATCCTCCTGAGCCGCAGGACTGCCATCGGGCTTGCCTGAGAAAAGAGTAGGGCCGTGGCCGTCAGGGCCGCGTGGTTGCGCTAACAGGAGGAAGGAAAGGATGTGCGGCGGGGTGGAGAGACAAGGAAAGCTTGTTTGGCGCAGGCGCGGACGGCGTGCTGAAGGTGTGGTGCATGGCTCGCGGACTGACAGAGGTATGAGATATTGATTGGCATTCAGGCAGGTGAGTGTGGCGAAGAACGGGCAGGGCGAGGAGATCTCTTCAATATAAGGAAAGATATGCTTTTTAAACGATAGGGCTCGCCGAATCGGGGAAATAGAAGCGGTGGAGAGGGGCAAGCCACAGCGGAGCCTTTTACCTTACCACAGTTTCTAGCAATCGCGACTCCACTTCACTTCAGAATGGGCTCTTGTACCTCAAAGTACCATCCCGTCCGTCTGCGATTTTAGGGTTGGCGTGCATGTGCATAGGGTAGTTGACCACCGAGAGAGCTCCTTTTTCGTTCCTGACCCCTGGATGTGGCGAAAAGGGGTCCCCGCCCGCCTTACCAGCCACAAACAGGCCTCGGTGTGGCCGGTGCCAGCTTCAGAGGGTGGTCATTGGGCGGCTCGGGATCTGATCCACAGGCCGTGGCTGGTACGGTATGGAGATGGGATGCGGGCTCGGAACCAAAGGTTAATCCGCAAGCAATGCGGTTTTGGGATATATGTGTGGGCTTGGGGAGGAAAGTGACGTCAGTTTCACCTTTCTATGTGTAGTGGGATAAAGAGCTCTCGGGCGGGATCGGGGGGCTCTGGGATTGGTGACCGATTTGTAAGGCGGGATGATAGATCGATTAGTGACACGGGACGGAAGGGGAGAGATAACAAATATGAGAAACACAAGAGCCAAATCCTCAATTGAATGGCTTAGAATCCAAACATGTCTAACCAGACAAAAGCGCCACCAGGACAGTCCCCGTCCCTTCCAATAAACTCCTGCACATGCAAATGCAAACGCCCCCTAATCAAAACGGCTCCAAAAACAAGCACGCATGAGAACAGATATCTCCCATCCACGCACCGGGTATACACAACCCCCTTATCAAACACCAACAGCAACACCCTCATACATCCTCTCCACCGTCTTCCCTCCCATCCCCGGTATCCCAACCAGCTGCCCCAGACTCTCGATCCTGCCTCCCTCCTCGTCAGCCTGCAAGTCCAGGAACTCAAGTAGATCCCTCGCCTTCTTTGCCCCGATCCCGTTGAGCCCCTTAATCTGTCCAATGTCACGCGAGTTCACCGCATTCAGGATGAAGCGCTTGCGCGGCGTAAGAGCTGCGCCTTCGTCGCCAAAAGTGAAGACAAAGGGCTTGGAAGCTTTGGACTTGCGGGCTTTGAGCGGCTTATGGCTGAGGCTGTCATCGTCATCGTACGAGTCTTCATCAGCAACGCCGCTGAAGTCGTCGTCGTCGTTGTCCGGGCGCACCTTCATCTTGCGCTTCTTTGACGCTGGCGCCTCGGAGACAGCCTCGAAGGATGCGGCAGGAGTGGGAAGCTGCTGGATAGGTCTCGTAGCCAAATGCCCGCTCGAAGTAGGTAGGCTCTGGTGCTTCTGTGCGGCCAGATGATGCTGCTCCTCATCCTTCTTTGCCCTGATTCTCGCGCGCAATGCCTCGATCTTCCTTTCCAGCTTCACCTGTCCAGGAAAATATGGCAATGCCATCTCGTACATCTTCAACGCGCTGCTATCCTGTCCATGCTCTTTATGCTGCTTTGCCATCAACAGGAACCTCAGCCCCTCATTACGAGTATCCTCTGCTGCCCCATTACTCTCCTCAATCTTGCGCTCTAGCGCGTCGAGACGGCGCTGCACCTCATCGCTCACAGCAGCGGGGATGGGCGCGGGCGCCGTCTGTGCAGCGCGCGAGGCTAGGATTTCGGAAACCTTGCGCTCAACCATCTCTTCGATTTTGGCGGTCGACAGCTCAGGAGCAGGTGCTCGACTGGATAAAGCTGGACGCGCTGTTCTCGAAGGGCGGGCCCCCGACATGCCGTCAGACAAGCGCTTGGAGTTTGTACGCGTGACTGTCGTGGCTGGTTTTGTAGGCTTGGTTCGGTCTGAGTAGACCGAGAAAGCCTTCAACGGTTTGTCTCCTGCCTTGGTGGTAGCAGCGGCAGGCGCTATGTTCGTGTTGTGCGCATTTGCCAGAGGGCGCAGTGGCTGTCGATTGATCGTTGATCCATGGAGATTGGACATCGACTTTGGATGTTGCTTGAAAACCACTTCATTCTCAATCTCGCGAACCTCGATCCTCTTGGCCCTCGAACTAACGTTCAAGCTGCTCAGGGTATCGAGATGATAGCTTCGAAGCGGAGCCAGATTCAGGACCATAATAGTTATGCCACTGTTCTGTCCCAGCGACAAAATTCTAGTCATCTTCGATTCCCTGTACGGGACTCTCTTGTCCCCTCTGCTGATAGCATCAATACACTGGCTCAGGACGAACAAGCTCTTATTGATGCTCGCAGATTCCACCATCCTCTCCTTCCCGTTCTCGGTGCGGCGGTTATCCTCTGATCCAGCCAAGTCAATGGCTGATGCAGTGCTTATCCTACACTCGTCACCCGTTGTCTGAATAACCTTCACCATCAAGATAGCATGGCTGCGAGAACTCTGCGCGTTCAGCTTTGTACCAGCTGTGCTGCGGTTGTTGTTCGCCTCAATATACAGACCTTCGAAGTCTTTCAAGTCATTGCATTCACGCTCTGACAGTCCGACGACGATTGTCTTCCCATCCTTCTCGCGCAATGGCAGTCCAGCCGGCAAGCGCTTGTCCGGCGACTCCAGCAGGTCGAAGACCTTGTCATTGTAGATTTCGTAGTACGACAGCGACACGGAGACCGAGGTCTCACCCCCAGAATCCTTGACCACCTTTCGTCCTCGTCTATAAATGCCGCTTAGTAGCCTGGGGATGACACCACGCTCTGAGAGCTTCAAGCCACCACGCATTGTGTGCGTCTTCCCCGTCCCCGTAACTCCGTATGCGAAAATCGTAACATCGAGTCCCTGGAATAGGGCTTTAAGATGTGGAGAAACTGTTCTGCGGTTAAAAACCGGTCATAGAGCAAATTCATCCATTAGAACCTACCTTCGTTCGTGAAGAGCTCCTCCTGGCTCGTGCTCTGGTCGTAGACGCCATTGAACGCGAAGCTGAACTCCTCGGCCTCGTTTCTCGGGTTAGGTATGCGAACAATGTTCATCGGCTTCCCATCCTCGCTGGCCTCTGCTCGCACGATCGTATCTTTCTCGAGCTCCTTCCCCAGAGTGGGCCGTATCCTGGCAACAACACGCACAGACATTATCAATATAGGCAGGCCTTCGCTATGCAGTAAGGACAGTAAAAAAAGTGTCGTCTAAATTAAAAAGAAGCAAAAGAACCTCCCTCCCCGTGCTGCTGGTTGCCGAGTCTCAAAGAATTGGGTGAGTTGTCGTTGACGCAATTGAAGCAAGTAGCGGTGGAAGCGCGAAGGCGGAAGGGCAAACACCAGTAGATGGTTGACGGGGTGACGGAGCTCCCTGGTTTTGCCGCCTCCCACCGCCCGCCTGACGATCCGACCCGACCATTCCCAAAAGTTGGCGAAAGTTGGAGACGACGAGCATCCAGCCGAATTGCTACGCAGATTTTGACAGGAGCATATCAGTATGCGCGGGCATACTTCACTAGCAGGTGCTGCGAGGCACTGCCGACCAGCCCGCCGCCTCGCTCCTCACATCCAGCGCCGAGCGATCCAAATCACTGCGGCTCCGACGTCAGAGACGCCCATTACTGGAGAAGACCCATTCAGCAACCCGACCGAGTCGTCAAGCACAGCAGGTAGGATGCGCACGGATATTCGCGTCGTAATTATTACTGATTCCAAATAGATGCGCGCTTTGAGGTTATCGGCGCGCCATATTCCCTTCTCTCGGTTTCATTATCAGCGTCGCAACGCCTGTATACTAGGCGGGGCACCTTAGTTGGCGTCAGTGGGAAGGTGGAAAATGTACGTGTAAACATGAAGCAATTACATGGCAGAGCTAATTATCAAAGGCACAATCGACCCTCTCCCTCCTCGAGCCATTCCGACGAGCCGCACTAGGCATCCCATTTCTTTACCAACGCATCACATCAACGAGCCCGATCACAGCTCTCATCTCTACGAAATCCCCAATCACATCAATGGTCGTCGTGCACCTTAATGGCACCGTCGACTGGATGGCTACACAGCGGAGCGCGCTTCTCGCATGGACCGGGCACACTCTCTCCGTCACTCCTCGGGCAAACACGTCCATGAACATCGCGCACTGGGGCAACTCCCAGATCCGCGGCCGCGGCCTCGTCGCCTTCTCCGGCCCGGGCCAGATCTACCAGGTCACGCTCAAGGCAGGGGAGGAATACGTCGCACACCCCGGGAACGTGGTGGCCTACAGCATTACCGAGAACCCGCCGCTACCCTACCGCTTTAAGTCGGCCAACTTCCGCCTGCAGGTCCCGAACCTGGGCCTGGCGCGCCTCATGCAGAATGTCAAGTTCTTCCGCGTCATGTCTGAGACGAAGACGTGGCGCACGCTGACGAACTTCGCGTATACGCTGAGGACGGCGACGCGCAGGACTATCTGGGGTGATAGGCTGTTTTTGCAGTTCCGTGGCCCGACGACGCTGTTGTTGTCGTCGAGAGCGTCGAGGATTAGCGATGTGATGACGACGAGAGATGTCAACGAGATAGCGGATAGTCCGGCGGGCGCGGTACAGGATGCGGTTACGCTGGCTAGAGAGCCGCTGGCTGAGGTGGAGGCGGCGCCGCTGCCAAAGGTGGATGCACCCACGGGTTTCCACGTTGCCAGCGTCTGCAGGGACGGGAAGGTTAAGTTTGATGAGGGGGCGAACAGTGCTGATGATGTAAAGAGGTAGAAAGGGGTATGGTGCGGGTGGCAGGAAGGTGTATTACTGGTTATTGCGTGGGTAAAAGGGGGATATATTGTACGATTAGTAACACAGGAGTAGAACTAGTACTGTAGTAAAGGAGTCTGTAGCACATTGGTCATCTTTGCTCGAGCCAGGGTGCCAGGTTGTGGCGCCTCGCGGAATTTACATTGGAGCCGCCTGTCTGAATCCGATCGATGAGTCCGATCCGATGCCACTGCATGATGCGGTAGTACGTGGTAAACACGGTCGTCAACGTGCGTCATACGGGGTAAAAGTTCCGCGGAATGTCCATGGAGAGGTTGCTCGTATATGAGGATACTGTTCGACATGATGATGATGTTTTAATTAATAATTCTGTTGTTGAGTTAATTCAAGGATTTATTTTATTTATTTTTTCATCTGCGGATTTATTCTACATTTATAGCCAACCTACAACAGGCAACCCTTTTGAGAGTAATTTGTCTCTAAATAGTCTCGTAGTGTACGTATGAAGATACAATGGAAATGATGAGGCCTTACTTGATAATCGTGCTGCTAATGTTTCTTGATGGATATTCTTTGTTTCTACGTATGCGGATTTATTTTTTAGATTTATAATCTACAGCAGGCATTCCCTTTAAGAGTAATTTTGCCTCTAAATTTTCTCGTAAATTGTACATATGAAGATACCATGCACATCATGATGCAATTGTGCAGCTATTTTGTTTTGACGGAAATTATTTGTTTCTACGTATGTAGATTTATATTTTAGATTTATAATCTGCAGCAGGCAACTCTTTTGGGAGCAATTTGTCTCTGCTAGATTCCCATAAATTACACACGAAGATAGTATACGCAATGATGATGCTCTATTGAATAATCATGCTGTCCGTTAACATTTTTGATACAATTTATTGTTGTTGCATGTGTGGATTTTATATGATGGTTTATAAGCTGTTGGCAGACAAGCCTTCTGACAGGCTCGGACTCGGTGTTCGGCAGTAAGCGTAACAGCGAGGGATTGCATAGCGAGAGCCCGAATGAGTTCGCTTCCCAGGGATCAACCTCGCGGAACCCACGTTGGCGTGTTTGACATGCACGTTCATTCGTCCTCACCACCTCCAAAACACTCCCCACTGTTGATCCGCACTGCGCTACTCCCTACCCGGCTCGCTCATGCCTTAACTCCTTGCTGAGGCCGAGCTCGTCCACTCGCAACGCCGTCGGCCTCCGTTTGTTGCAGACTACCAGTCCTTAATGCCACCCAACAAGGTGCGCCATGGTGCTGTGGTGCTATGGCTGCTCTATTTCCAGGGTACAATGACAGGGTACAGGACCAAATTTGGGGTAAAGAGCTAGGACTTTTTATGTGATGAGGGGGTCAAAATGTAAACGAAATGCTACCATGTCCAACATAAATCTTTGCTCCCTGCAATTCTCCGCCGTTGTCCCCTTTCCAAAGCTTTACTGGACCATCTAGAGCAACTGCAGGAAGTAAGATACTGACAAATCCATCCTCGAGGCCCCCCAAAACATAACGCTAACTGTGACTCAGGCCGTGGGAGATTCATCACGGACTTTCGGTGCAGCTCGGAGTTTCCGTGGAGGTTGCGCATAAGCACACAGTACGTGCGGAGTATATATATCCACCGCGACGACATCATCTGAGCCTGAGCCTCATCACCGCAGCCTCAGCTTCTTTGCCTAGCTTGACCATCTGGGCGCATTGCTTGCTCGAACTCAGCAGCACAGCAGACGATCTTGCGCCTCAACAGCAATGGCAACTACCGACAGAACACCTTCGACTTCATCGTCTTCCCTAAGGGATACCGACAAGGCCATCGAGGCAGGAGACCTGGGACCAGTATATAATGGCGCTGTCACCGGCACAGACGCCGTCGCACGGGTCCAGTCTAAGTCCGAACCCATAGACGCAGACGCAGCAACAATTGCTTCGAACACAGACCTCGAGAAAAATGCGAGGATCCCATCACACAACCCTGTGCCTCCTGGGGCCCCCAATCCAGCAAACTTCCCTGACGGCGGCAGGGCAGCATGGCTCGTAGTCCTCGGCGCATGGTGCGCCATGTTCTGCAGTTTCGGGTGGATCAACTGTATTGGTATTTTCCAGGAATACTATCAGTCGCACCAGCTGGCAGAGTACACACCAAGTACAATCGCATGGATCCCTTCAATGGAAGTCTTCCTGATGTTTGCCGGCGGTCCCCTCTTCGGATACCTCTTCGACTGCTATGGACCCCGCTACCTCCTTTTCTTTGGCTCCGTCTGCCACATTTTTGGAATGATGATGATTTCGCTGTCATCAGAGTACTACCAGTTCTTCCTCGCTCAAGGAGTTTGCAGCGCCATCGGTGCCTCTGCGGTATTCTACCCTGCAATGAATGTGTTGCCAACTTGGTTTTTGCGCAACCGTGCCGCAGCATTCGGAATCGCAGCGTCTGGTTCCTCGCTCGGCGGCGTTGTGCTTCCAATCATGGTCACGCAACTGATTCCTAAGGTTGGATTCGCCTGGACGATGCGTATCACTGCATTTGTCTTCCTCGGCATGCTTATCATCGCCAACCTCACCCTCAGGTCGCACATCAAGCCTGTCAAGAGGGACAGGTCGATCATGGACTTTGTTAGACCCCTGAGAGAACCAGCTTACTTGCTCCTATGCCTCGGCTGCTTCTTCTTCTTCTTCGGCACTTTCATCCCCTTCAACTATATCATCCTCCAGGGGATCCACTACGGGATGTCTCCCAGCCTCGCTGTCTACCTCATCCCCATCGTGAACGCAGTCAGGTAAGCTTCTCTCCCCCTCTTCTCCATTTAATTCTCGCTAACCCCACCTAGCATCTTCGGCCGCATCATCCCTGGCATTGTTGCCGATCGCTACGGACGTTTCAACTGCCTGATCGCCACCTCCGCCCTCTCCGCGACCCTCGTCCTCGCGCTCTGGCTGCCTTCCCGTGGCTCAATCCCCATCATTCTCTTCGGTGCCTTCTACGGCTTCTCCTCCGGCGCCTTCGTGTCCATCTCGCCCTCATGCGTGGCCCAGATTTCTGATGTCCGCGAGATCGGCGTCCGCACGGGCACGCTGTACTTCATCATCTCGTTCGCGGGCCTGACGGGGAGCCCCATCGCGGGTGCCATCTTGACGCGCATGGATGGTGAGTTCTTGGGCGTGCAGCTGTTTTGTGGTGTGGGCATGGTGGTCGGGACTGCGCTGTTTATTGCGAGCAGATGGGTGCAGACGGGGTTCAAGTTGAAGATTATTTGAGAGAGTCGAAATACCCCGGATGGTTTGGTGAAGTGATATAGATACCGCGCGTCGATTAGCGATGGACGCACACACGTGCATATTTTTTTTTGGTATATATTTTGGTACCATATGGTTTTGGGATAGACTGGGTTGGCTGGCATATTAATATTAAAATTAGAGCGGATGGGATAGGCGTGGGATGTTTAGATATGTGCTGTATATATACCACTTAGCGGGCGATAACCCACTCAATCCGATATTTTGTATCTCATCATATAGCAAGAAATAAGTTTCGTCTAAATTACCTGATTAAACTATGTTCTATTCTATAATATACGCTTGAGAGCAAGCAACATATCTTACTTCTAAGCAACCTCATCTATCAACACCACAACACCACCCATATACCTCCCACAGCACCTCACCAACGCTCAATCTTTCCATCCCCTCCTCTTCCCCACCCACTTAACCACATACACCAACGCCAAAAGCACTGGTACCTCCACCAACGGCCCTACTGTCGCCGCAAGCGCCTGCTCGCTATCTGGCCCAAACGCCGCCACCGCCACCGCAATAGCCAGCTCAAAATTATTACTCGCCGCCGTAAACGCCTGCGTCGTCGAGACCTTGTACCCAAAGCCCAGCTTATAGCACGCCAGCAGCGTAAAGAAGAAGATCAGTGCGAAATACACGATTAGGGGCGCGGCGACCCGCACAACGGACACGATTTGGTGGACTACGTTGTGTCCCTGTGAGGCGAAGAGGACGAGAATCGTGAATAGAAGGCCAATGAGGGAGAGCGGGCTTATGAAGCGCACAAAGACGCGATCGTACCAGTCTGCGCCGCAGAATCGGCGCAGTGCAAATCGTGTGAGTATTGCTGCGCCGAGGGGGATGCCGAGGAACACGGCGACGGACTGGGCGGCTGTGGAGTAGGATATTGGGGAGGCGGTGCCGCGGCTGATGATGGTTATGTAGAGGATGGCGAGGGGGGCGAAGAGGACCATTTGTAGGAGCGAGTTGATGGCGACGAGAATGGCGCAGTAGGAGGTGGAGCCGCCGGCGAGACTCGTCCAAATGAGCACCATTGCGATACAGCGTGCGATCCCTACGAGGATGAGACCTTCGCGGAGGGAGGGCTTGTCGGGAAGGAAGGCCCAGGAGAGGCTGAGCTGTGAAGAAGGGGCATTAGTGAGTGTGTGCGAGAATGTAAGGGGGTGGGAGGAGATACCATGATGAGAGGGGCGATGATCCAGTTCAGGATGATGCTGAAGAGTATTTGGATCCAGATTTCGCGTTCGCGGAAGACGAGGTGCAGAGTTTCGAATTGCACTTTGCAGAGGATGGGGTACATCATTACTAACAGTCCGACGGCTTGGAGGGGTCAGCTTGATGAGAGAAGAAGTGTGCTTCGGGATACTCACCGATGGGTATGGATACCCCGACGAATGTCCCCTTTTGTAATGCTGGCCCGACGTTGTCCACGAAGTTGCCGAGTATGATCCCAATGGCCATGGCGAGGAAGATCCAGACGGCCAGGAAGCGGTCGAGGAGGCCGAGGCTCTTGAAGGCTGATTCTTTGGGGGCATTGCGATTGTTTTCGGAATCTTCAGTGGGTTGCTGCTCGGAATCCTTGTCCATGGTTATGGGAGTTTGCTTCTCACTGTCGCTGGGCAATTCATCGACTTTGGAATGGCGTTTGGAGGCCTCCTGGCTGGCAGGCTCAGTATCGTTGATAGTCATATCTTCGGTATAGGGGTTTTAAAACGATTTAACCAAAATAATAACGAAAGGAATATAAAAAACCAGTCTTTAATCAAACTCCAAACATACCATCTTGTGGTATTTAGAAGAAAACTCCACAGGCAATTATTCTCATATCTTATCAAAATGTCATCGCCCAGAAGGGTCTCAGATCCACTTACCTGCCAAATCGACAGCTGCGAGCCAATCACCACAACCGAGTGACATCCGTCGCACGAATAGCGGGGCAACACAGCAATTAAGCTCGCCAGGTCACGGCCACTTTATATCGACGACAGCATCAAGCGTGCTTATGAAGCAGTGTGAGAAGGCAAAAATTGCAGTAAGGAGGTAGAATATCAATACGTTTTATCTAGTTGCTTCTATACCTACTTTTGCCCATATTTTCATCCGCCACCTTCGTCTCTACTACCATGGCAAACACAACCAACCCCGCTCCAACCGAGGAACAGCCTTGGCATGCTGCCTTCCCATCTCCCAAGTCTGTCGCGACGGCTGTGTCGCGGGAGCAGATGCGTGAGTGGTTGACTGGGGATAAAGTGCCTGGGAAGGACTTTGTGCTTGTTGATCTAAGGAGGAACGATTACAAGGTATGTTTGCGCTAGATTCTTACGATGCGGATGAGAGCGGTGCATCGTTTGAGTGTGAGAATACAGGACGGAGTTGACGTTACAGGGCGGAACGATTCGTGGATCCATCAACCTCCCCGCACAGTCTCTTTACCCCAACATTCCGCAGTTATTCAACCTCTTCTCCGCGGCGGGGGTGAAGACGATTGTTTGGTATTGTGGTAAGTTGTTCTCGGCATTCTAGATAATAAGAGGCACACAAGCTAATATTGGCAGGCTCATCGGTTGGCCGTGGTGGACGCGCTGCGGGGTGGTTCCAGGATTACATTAAGGAGCAAGGGAAGGAGGCTGATATGGAGAGTTGTACTCTTACAGGAGGTATTAAGGGGTGGGTTGCTGCGGGCGAGGAGTATCTCGCGCTGGTGGATGGGTATGAGAGCTCTGAGTGGAGTGCATAGTGATGGGTTTAGGTGTCTATGCAGGCCGCGCGAGATTGTTAAATAACCAAAACAGTTCCAAGTTCACCCTGTTGTGAGTGATGTGAATATTCCAGGTTCTTATTAACTAAGTAATCGAAGTTATTATCCTTATCTTCACTTTTTGAGAGAACAATCAATGGCTCTATACTCGTCTTGGATGTATAGAGAGGCACCATTTTGTTGCTCGAGCATTAACTGTTATAAGGATCATTTTATTCCTATATATCCACCATCAAATTCCCTCCAGGAGAAAAACAGCATTAATAACTAGTATTATAAAGAGCTGATCATACAGTCCACGCATACCCCCGCAAAGTGAGCACATTAACTGCGGTTGCTTAGAGAACGTAGACACGTTTTACACATTTGTAGCAAGATCCTTCCTCAAGGATATCCAACCAGCATATCCCCAGCCCTCTCAGTCATCCGACTCACTCTCATCCCCCAAGAACGCCAAATCCGCCTTCCTCGCCGCCCTCCTCGCCGGCTTCACCTCCTCCTCACTCTCATCCTCATCCTCACTCCCACCATCCACCTCCATACTAACCCTCTCCTTCCCCTCGCTCCTCCTCCCCCTCTTCCCCCACAACTTCGCCCCCTCCGTCACAGCCTCCACATCCTGCGCCAACTCCCTCATCTCCTTAATCTCCCTCGCCCTCGCCTCGCTGAACCGGCCCTCCATCCCCACCTCCTTCAGCATGCCCTTCAAGTGCCGGATCTTGGCTTTGGAATCATCCCCGTAGTCCTTCAGCTCGAACTGCCAGATCTTCCGGATCCCGCACTTGACGAGCTGCGATTGCAGGGTCTTGATCTCGGCATCGGCCGGGGAGAGGGACGGGGCAGGCTTGGGGGTCTTGGAGGTGGAGGGTTTGGCCGATTTGGAGGACGACTTGGCGCGTTTGGGTGGCTCGTCGATGAGGACTGAGAGGTCGGAGTCGGAGTCCTCCGCTGCTGCGTTGGAGGTATCGGGCTTTGCGTCGTCTTCGGCGTCCGATTTCTCAACTGTGGGGACCGGTTTCGACTTCGCGACTGCTATGGGCTTGGGTTTCGCTGGGGACGCAGCTTCATCCTCCTCGTCCTCATCATCAGATAAAACCTTGTCGCTCGACTTTCTCGAGGCGGTGGATGAGCGCTTAGGCGTCGCCTTTGTCTTCGGCTTCGCAGTCTTCTTCTTCGGCGGCTCACTAACATCACTATCAACCTCACTCGGCGTCTCCTCCGCCTCGCTCTCCTCTTCACTCTCCGTCTCAACCTTATTTCCCCGCCCTCCCGCGCGCTTCTTCGGCTTCGGCTCGTCACTCACATCACTATCACTGAACGACGCCTCCTCCTCGCTCTCCTCCAGCTCGCTCAACTCCTCATCCGATGAGCTGGGCGTAACCTCCTTCTTCTGTCTCTTTTTCGGGGGCGCCTTTGCCGGAGCAGCGCGCTTGGTCCCCTTCTTCGCCGGCTCAGGTTTCTTCGCCACTTTTGGCTTTGGTGCGGGCTTCTCTTTCGGCTCTGGTGCTGGCGCTGGGTCTTCTTCTAATTTCGCCTGTCACAATAATCAGTTTTTTAATCTCTCGAAGGAGGAGGGGGGAAGAGTAGCCCCAAGGGTCAGAAGGGTACTCACGACTTCTCCGATGATAATATCTTTGCTCTTCGCCTTCCACGCGTCGCCCTTGAGTAAACCCGCCGAGAGGTCTAATTTCTCCTCCACAATCTTGCGCACATTATTCACGCTCAGCTGATCTTGATCCGTTTTGAAGAGGTGGCGCACCGTCTCCAGGAGCGCGGACGTGATGGCTTTGTCGCTCGCCATTGTCAAAGAGTGGGGTTGATGCCGAGGCGGAGGTAGGTTGGTGGGCAAATCGCGTGGGGCTTTTTTATTAAATATGGCGTATTTTGGTATTGCTAACAGAAATAGATGGGTTTAGAGACGTGATAGGGGAGGGGGTTAGATGATGTCGTTGTCGGCGCGTCGAGACGTGGGATGGCGATGATTGTGGTGCAAGGCTGAGGGTCGCGTCGAGGATTTTCGGAGCCTTGCCAAGATGTGAGGTACGTAGGAAGCTGCAACATTGCATTGAGTCACGTGGTTATGTTTATATATATTGATCATGACAACACTGCTAGATTAGAGATGTATTGGGCCCCTTAGAGCTTGATTCTCCTGTAGTTCACGCCTGTAACTGTTCTTATTTGCTAGCTACTGGCTGTGCATTTAGCTATAATACATAGCGTTGATGTGCAAGGTAGCTACTCCCGGTAACTACCTCTGATATTGACAAGATATAGCTACTATATATCTATGCCAACACCTTCTCGGCAGCCGAGACTGTAATATATTAGCATTGGCGGTGCACGTGCAAACGGGACTACATACCATCAATGCCAGTGTTATCAGGCTCGACAAAGGCCTGCTTCACCTTGCCATCCTCAACCAGGAGGGCGTAACGCTTGCCTCTCTCGTTGCCAAAGATAGCAGTTCCATCAAAGTCGAGATCCAGGGCCTTGGTGAATGTGCAAGCTGGGTCACCAATGAAGCGGAACTGTAACAGTTAGTTCAGGTCCATAACTAGCTGGCCAGAGCTATAGATGCAATGCAGCTTCGAGCTGAAAGGGGCTTACTCCAGTAGATCCGTCAGGGTCAAGGTTCTCGGCCCAGGCCTTAGTCCTGTTGCTTGTTAGATTACTCTCAAATGCACGCGACAGAAAACATACACAAACGCGTCATTGACGGTGACAACGAAGACGTTGCCTGCATCCTTAATCTTCGCGTGCTTCATGAACCCCGGGATATGAGAGTTCGAGCATCCCGGGCCTGTGATAAACCATTAGCATCCAATCCATCACTTCACAAGCCATTGCCCCAAACGGGGGCGCCAAGCCACACCCGGCGTGTTCCGTCCGCAGGACACTATTTCGCGTCTGGAAGGTGCGATTGTCACATACTGAAAGCTGCAGGCACACCGATGATCAACGACTTTCCGATGCTGGTCTCCTCGGCCATGTTGACCTTGTTGCCGGGGGAGCCCTCGACGAGGACATTGATATCGGGGATTGCGTCACCTGCCTTGACGAAGGCGCGGGGGGTGGTGTGGAAGCTGCGCGCTGTGATGCGGCGGGTGGCTGTGAGGGCCAGGCGGCGGGCGGCGAAGGAGTTCATGTTTGCAATTGGCTTGTGTTACGGTGTGATAGTGATGGTAAGCTGCCAGAATAATGGTGTGCTGTGATATAATGGGTGGTGGTGGGGTGGAATTACTAGTGTGGACGTTGTTGGGAGGTTGATGGATTGATAGCCCTGTCCCTGTCGATGGCGCTTAATCATCGGGGGGGCGGTGTCTCAAAGCTCCTTATCACGATCAAAGCTCTACCATAGCTCTGCTACAAAACATATGAACGCCACACGCCGATTGTTGCCATAGGGAAATAAAAAACTGGCTCTCGAAACAACAACAAGGTAAAAAAAAGGGAGCCAGAGCGTTTGTTTCGAAGTTCGGCTTCTAGGGTCCTTTGATCCGACAAAAAGGGCTCAACGTGTCCTACTTTGGGAAGTGGAACAACGTGATCGGCACAACTTAGAGTAGACTATGTAAGAACTACGGGGACTACTCTGCTTCCCAGTCGGCATGGATGGATTTGAGAGGACGGATAGACGGATGCGGAAATATGCTCCTTGTGGGTGCCGGTGGCTCTCCGCTCTTTCTGGCTGCTCGGCCCTTTGCCGTGTGTACCGCCGACGCGAGAAGGTAACTTTTTCAATGGAGTACTATGGAGATTGGAGATATTACTAGTACAGTACAATGGAGACAGTAGTACTATATAGAGTAGCATGTGTATAAGTATGTCGTCATAGAAATTGTGCGCGAACAACGTTTCAAGATTCAATTATATGCACAGTATTCCCTACAGAGAGTATTATACATATTCAGCTGCAATATAGGCAAGTTACATCGCATCCTCATCTTCGTTCACAAGGATTTTGAGTCTCTCATCGGGGGTCCATGATTGGCGGTGGCGTCCATCACTTCTGCCAGCGATGATGGCGCCAAGGAAATGCCAAGCCAACCGGACTAGACGCCACTACTGTGGACTTTATTGCCCATTTTACCATTTATTGCTACTGGGAGGTTCCGCGGGATCAGGTCGGGACGAGGTTGTTGAATTACGGACATGCCATCCTGGCCTTTTATAGGATTTCTCTTGCATTTGTCTACAGTAACATGTGTAATATATTGACGACCGTTGGCTATCATGGCACGTGTAATATATTATGACCCTTAACCACCCTAGTAGACGCCTACTTAGTATTAGTCCCTTGTGTGTGGTGTTTCCATGCTCTACCTAGGAGCCAAGATGTAGCCACATCTAACACGGCCTTTACGAGCGCCTTTACGAGAGATCAAGCCACTTCTCTTAGACAATCTCTTAGACAATACCCATCCCCATCCTACTATACAACGTGGCGCGTGGCGGAGGCGGAATCGAGGGAGACCCTAGTCCCAACAAGTACCGACAGCGATGCTATGTATAGAGTACAAGCGTGCACTGAACTATTGCTTGGTGAAGAACGCCTCGGTGCAAGGGCAGCGGTTATTCATGACATGGCGTACGGCACCTATTGATGCAGGTTGCTGTGCGCGCATAGAGTACAGCGCATGGTCTACCGTATGTAGAGCGAAGCATACAACATACGCAGTACAGCATGCAGCGGTAAGGAGATGAGACGGATAGATGTGTACCCGGAGCGTGCAAACTCAGCTTTCAACGCCCTTTCCGCGCCCCTTTGATGTGCTATCACGCGTTTGTTTGGCAGACAAAGGCCCGCTGTAGTGCTGGAAGCGCTGGATGTCTAATTTGGGGACAAAGACTCGGGCGGTATGTAGGAATAACTCAGCTTGCTCGAGTAAGAATAGCATGCACACGGCTGGTTATCTGCACAGTACAGCATTGTCCCTATCTGTCCCCATCTGTCCCCTATATCTCCCTCAGCTTCAATCAAAGACTAGGGGTATATATGACTAAACTGCTGGCCATTCCCCCTACGGATATAATAAACGTCTAGGGAAGTTAGGGAAGTAGTTATAGAGTAGTATAGAGTAGTTGAGTACTAGAGTACTATAGTATAGTACTATACACAGTAGTAATAGAGTAGCTCTCGGTTGTAGCCACTTGCGTCGGTTGAGAAAGACGAAAGGGGAAATCGCTTGGTGGTGTTTTGCGAAGATCTTGTTATTTCGTCTCTTCGTCTCCACATAAACCTGGGAACGCCAACTCTACGAGTACAAGTACTGTACTAGTATATCGCCTCACAATTGGTGCAGTTTTGGGTCACATTGGTACTCGAAGTACACAAGCCGAAAGGAAGGAACTTCTACTAGTATTTCCCCTTCTAACCCTTCTACCCTTTCCCACTACAAACCACTATACTTCCACCCACCTACTGTACACCCACCACCAAAACATCCCAGTGTCCTCCTCCTCCCCCCCCC
>JPJZ01000757.1:0-153306 GCA_000750815.1 Pseudogymnoascus sp. VKM F-4516 (FW-969)
CCCCAGCCCCCATAGCAGCAGCATTAAACACCGCCGCCGCATTCCTCGAATCCAACACCCCATGCAACCCTTCCACCACCGCCTCCAACAACCCCTCAACCCGATACGGCCTAGCAACCTGCAACAAACTACACAAAACCTGCGGACTACACCCCCTCGGCAGCGCACCCGTATACAAGAACGCAACGAGCGCCTGGATCGTCAGCACAGTATGCGGCATATACAGCGTCCTCGGCCTCCCCCCGCTCCCAGACCCAGTGATAGTCGACCCGCTAATCCGCCGTCCTGATTCCCCCCCGCGGAGCGTAGCGACGTCGACACCTTCTTGCACAGCTGTGCCCTCCCGCTCGAGCGCCTCGACGTACCCGCCCCATCGCCGCGCGAGGACGCGCGAGTTGACGGGAACCCGCTCCCCGCCTACGGCGAGGATATCCATATCCGCCACCTCCGTCGCGGCCATAGCCAAAGCGCCCAGCTCCTCCGCCGCAGCGCTCAGTGTGCGTCCACCTGGCTGCCACGGTCCCGGGCGGGACGGCGGCAGCGAAGCAGAAGCAGAGACATAGGAGCTTGCCGGCGCAGCGCGGCGCGGGTTCTCATACAGCCCGAACGCCTCCAGCTCCACGACGCAGACATCGCTAAAATTGAGGCGGCGGTGATTATAATCGTCCACCAGAGCGCGCTTGCGGGATCCGAGGACCACGAAGGCAGAGCGGCGGGACCAGAGGACGCCGCGGTTCCAGGAGCCGGTGGAGAAGACGTTGCCGCCTGCGTCGATGCGGGACCAGGTTAGAGAGGGGAGATCGAGTGCCCAGAGCGCGTATTCTTGCTTCGAGGAGGTGAGGTACGTGCCGCTTACTACGAAGGTGTTTGCGATTACGGCGCCGTTGGGGAAGCGGAGGCCTGGGGGGGTGAAGGCGCCGGACATTGGTTTTTCGACGAGAGAGCCGTCGGAGCCGCGGAGCTGGAGCTCGAGTTTCACGTCTAGGAAGTTGTAGTTGCTGTAGATCAGCATGGAGGATGCTGTGTCGCGGTCTGGTCCGGGCGTGGTATCGGGCTTTGCGTTGCCTTTGCCGATGCGTGATGCTACTGCTGCGGACACGGGAGCAACGACGCTGCGGTACGCACCACAGCTCTTCCCGAGCAGCTGCGTGCGCGTCCACGACAGAGAGCGCAGGTTAAATACGCTGATCTGTTCGATATAGTGGTTCGCACTATCCTGCCCTCCAACAACCACCATCTCCGCCCCGCCACTGCCATCAATATGCACCCCCAGCACGCCCTGGTTCGGGTTCTCCCCAGCGGGGTTATGCTGGATAGCTGACAGTGGCGCAGACGAGGCATTCGCAAACGCCGCCGAGGACGGCAGAATCGTAGCGCAGTGCGCGTACCGCCCCTGCGGCGTATCAGCCGTAGGGACATACGTCCACGTATTGCTCGGCGCGTCGTAGATGTGGATATCAGACATAACCACCACCTCCGGCTGGGCCTCCTGACCATTCTGCGGCGGCGCCGGCGGCAGCGGTTGGCCGTTCGCGCCGGTAGCGGGAGACATCCCGCCGTAGCACACTAGTTTCGTGTCGCCGACTGAACACATGCTGTGGAAGTAGCGCGGTGGCACCGATGCCCCGGACGGCTCGAGCTTCGTCCAGTGCCGCCGGATGAGATCGAGTTCGTACAAATCAGCCGTCAGAGCTGCGCGTGTGCGCGACAATATCTTCCCGCCAAAGACATACAGTTTATCCCCCAATATCGTCGTCGTGGCTCCAACAAGCGCATGTGGCTCCCGTCCCGTGGTACGGTGCACATTACACATCAAGCCCGATAAATGCGTCCCCCCTCCTCCGCCCCCGCTGCCAGGTCCCCCAGACCCAGGCTGCGCAGGACTAGCAGCCGACCCCCCGCTCCGCGGCGTCGAGCCTGCTCCCCCTCCATCTTCCCTATTGTCGTCGTCCAAGTGTCCCCGTCCAGATGGCAGGCTCGACGACGGATGCCCGTTCGCGGTCCCGAGGTAGGGGCTCTCGCCCTCGCGGCGGCGGCTGTACGGGTCTCCGCTGCTGCCGCTGGCGGTTGCGCTATCCATTGTGCTCGCGCGGTGGAGGATAGGGCGTGACATCTGCTGTGGTTGCGGCGGCGCCGCGGTGCGGTGTGGTGGTGTCGATCGAGCAGTTGGTTGGTGCGTGGGTGTTGGATTGTCGTACTAGCTGGATGGGTTGGTATGTTGCTTGCTCGATTACCGTCGTCGTCGTCGTTGCCGTACTCGCGCAGTTCGTTCAGTTCCGCCCGTCTTTTTGTGGATGTAGCTGACTGACACCTCCTAGCTGACACTTTGATCTCGAATCCCAATCTCTAAACCCAACTCTCCTCAAAAATCTCAGCCGTCCCAATCGTCACTTAACCCGTAAAAAATCAATCGTAAGCGTCGTCGTCGTCGCTATCGTAAAGCCTCAAAGCCCTTTCGTCTCGTCGTCTTCCTTGCAGCAGCGGTGGGTGCCCGTTGTGCGCATCCCATTCCCTTTCTCCACAGCCTAAACGCGGGGACCGCGCGCTTTGACCCCGTAGCGTGGGAGGTGCGTGGGTGCTGCGGTGGTGGGTGGTCCAAGCGCGGGAGGCGCGGGAGGCGAGATGATGGGATGAAGGAGGGCCGCATGGGGGTGGGGACACGTGATTTGCGGGGGGTGGTTTTATATGCAGTGTAGAGATCGGATGAAAGATTGGGGGCGGAAGTGTTGGGGGCGGTGAGTTGTGGGAGTTTGGGGGGTTGGTGGCTGCGTTTAGAGCTGTGTATATGGGGTCTGGATTATCGATATATTGACACTAAATATTAACGTGCATTAAGTCTCTTTAAAGGTGAACTACAAATTTGACATTATGTTTCAAGTAAATCCACATAAATATATTGAAACAAATGGTCAAAATTAAATTGTACATTCCATGAATTACAGTATACACAACTGTAGTCGGTGGACAAGAGCACACAGAAGTCGAACTAGTATCTCCGGAGCACGCAATGAGAGACTTCAATGAGCTATATTGAAGATCAGTGGATGCATGGAAAGCAAGTTTATATACGATTTGGTTTATGAGCTTAGTTGCGGCCAAGTGGACTTGTGTGGGAGCTGTTTAGAGCCTGATGGGAGGTTCAGAGTGGGTTGGTTGGGGGAATCCGGTTGAGGGGTCTCAATGGGGGTTCATCAGGGTGCAATTAGACTCTGCCTCATTAACTCAATACAGCATCAGATATCACAGCAATCACATATCCATTAATCTCTCACACACAAGCACAAACATACAAAGGGTATCTCATCTCATTTGACTAGCCTACCCACCGCTAAATAAAACAATTTGAACTCCATCCTCCATCCCTTCCCATCTCCCACCTCACAATCCAAGACTTAACTTAGATGTTGGCAGAGGTCTTCTCCTTTGGGAGAGGAGTGAAGCGCAGGTATGGCTTCACGATGCGGAACTGGGGGAAGAGGGTCTTGGCCTCGTCGTTGGTGACGGAGGGGTGGACAATGACGTCGTCTCCGGGGATCCAGTTGATTGGGGTGGTGATGCGGTTCTTGTCACCACTGGGAGAATGTTAGCTTTTTGCTCTAGTAGAAAAGAAGACAAATTGGGGGCCTAATTGGGGGGGTGAACGTACGTCTGGAGGGAGTCAAGGATACGGAGAACCTCAGCGGTGTTGCGGCCGGTGGAGGCGGGGTAAGACAGGATGGTGCGGATGGTCTTCTTGGGGTCGATGATGAAGACGGAGCGGATGGTGAAAGCAATGCCCTTGGAGTCGACGTTGGTGGCGTCCTGGTGGTCAAGCATGTCGTACGCGTAAGCGATCTGGCGCTGCTTGTCACCGATGATGGGGAAGGTCAGCTTGGAGCCGGCGATCTCATCGATGTCCTTGATCCAGCCGCCGTGCGACTCGATGGTGTTGGCGGACAGGCCGATCAGCTTAGCGCCGCGCTTGGTGAACTCGGGCTCGAGCTTGGCGAAGGCGCCGAGCTCGGTGGTGCAGACGGGAGTGTAATCCTCTGGGTGGGAGAAGAAGATCACCCACTTGTCGCCGATGAACTCGTGGAAGTCGATGTCGCCGCCAGTGGTCTCAGCCTTGAAGTTGGGGGCGATGGAGCCCAGGCGGAGGCTGGAGAGGAAGTTAGCGGGGTGACTTGAGGGGTGGTTTGAAGTTTATGAGTAGATTGAGGATGAGAATGGGGGAGTTTGAAGGTCGATCAAGCTTGAATCAAGCTTGATCGAGGGCCATTCAGTGTTTTTGAGGGAATTAGGTGTTGTGATCAGGTGGTTCCGACTTACGGAGCAGCTCTCTCTTCGGAAGCAGACATGATGACGATGATGTTATCTGGGAGATGTTCTGGTGATGAGATAGCTACGAGATTATCGAAGCAGGAAGTAAGAAGAAGTTAAGATTGAAGGATGAAGATTGAAGATTGAAGAGGAGGAGAAGAAGTAGCAGGAAGAAAGAAAACAAGCAGGGACAAGAAGTGGTCTTATAGGTGGTAGAGGTGGGTGGTGGAAGGTGGTTTCTACGCTTCTGGGTACCCGCACATAGAAACGCAATGAACAACCCCTCCATCCCCTCCACACACCCCTCAAGCACGCAATCCCGCCAAGACCCGCTGTGATTGGCTATAGAGTGCTGTGAGTGGTTAGATACTGTGGTAGCCTCGTCTCGGTTGGCCGTAGCGCGAGGCTGAGAAAGGGTACATGGTGGATGTATACAAAAAAGTATGGAGGGGTTGCTTATGTCATTCAAGTGACGTGATCGTGATTCGAGGGTGGGGGATACAAAGACACATTGATGGTTATTAAATTGTTAATTATTGAATTATCCATTATTTTGATTATTAATTTTTGTATTTTTGTATTTGTATTTCCAATCTGGGTAGAAAAGACCCTGTCTAGAACTATTTCAAGAGATCAGTAAACATGCTTATGCTTATGAATTATTGAGTGTTGAAGCTAAAATCCCATATATGCCGGAGATACACACAGGTAAACAATCCCACGCAGCGGGTAGCTTACACCACATCCCACACTACCCAATAATTTACCACCTTCCCTGCCCGATCCCGCAATCTCAAGGGCACCTCCGCATCTCAACGTATAAGAAGGCCCCGGTCTGTCACTGGAGAATTAAGTACCTTTGGCCGTGGTTTGGCGGGGAAGATAACGGAATCAGACACTTTGTTTTGTGTCTGGCTGATGTGAGGGTTACGTGTTCTGGATTACAATTCTATATGAATAGAGGCTACGTTCTTACCATGGACTCAAACCTTGAATCTTCTGGATGGATTAATATAGGGCCAAGCACATCCCCGAGGGCATCGTGTGCCTACAGTAGAGTACTTTAAAGCTGCTGATGTACAGTAGACTTGGTAACTTGATGCAAAAGCACGAAATCCCTGAGACAAAACGGCGTCTTTTCCCCTCGCACAGCTTAACATTTATCCTATTGGCTGTGTATGTATGTACATAGTATGCATGTCATGCCCTGCAGCCAGCGGGAGCCATATTAGTTTCCGCCTGGGCGTTCATGGGAGTGTCTGTGGATAGGGAGTACAAGAAGATAGTGCAGCCTTGCAGTTATATGTAGTTCTATTCTCAGTGGTAGATATCTGTGGATTCGGAGTATGCGTGAATGGCTCAGCCATCAGATTCCAACCCATTCCGCCAATGCCCCTTCCCCCACTCTTTTCACCAATGCAATGCTCCTTCCGCCATCTCATCTCTCATACCCTAATCGCCCCTTCCGCAAGCCACCTGATACCAGTGCTCCTTCCTCAATCTCCTCTTGCTAACGCTCCTTCCTCAATCTGCCCTCGCCAATGCCCTTTCCCTCGAGCTCTCTTCTTCCCAAATGTTACAATACAAAACAAGATAAGAGTCTGAAGGCAAGAGAATAGTAGTTAGTATGAATAAATTAGCTGAGGTAGATTGTGTTTTTATTAGAAAATGGATTGATTAGATTTAACTGTGATAAAACATTTACATAAAGAGAGGTTTTGAAACTCTTATTTATAATTCTATTACTGGTGTATAATTAATATAAATTACTCATATTGTGCTATGTTGACGTTTTGATAAAGACAATATTAATGTTTGGAGTTGATATAAATTACTTATATGGTGATATGCTAAAGTCTCAACAGACGTTTTGATAATTGCAATACTTACACACACACACATATATATATATACTGCCTACAATTGCTTAATTTAACAATTTAAAGCTGCAGCATTTAATGCAAACCTGCCAATTGATATATATGCAACACCTTATTCAATAATAGCGTCGTTGTGTTGCAAAGAATGGATTATGAGACGTTTTTCAGAACTGGCAGGCGCGACTCTCACCTGCACCATAACCAACAAAATGCAGCTCCACCACAACTTCACTCTCATCCCCAAGACTCATACATCATCTCTACAAGCACAGCGTCAGAATCTCATCTTGTTGTGCTATTTTTAACCTTGTATACTTTTTTTGTATAGATCAGCAAGTGTTACATGAGCTACAATGGAGAGCGACGCAGTGGAGAGCGACGCAGTGGAGGGCGATGTGGAGAGCGACGAAGTGGAGAGTGACGCTGTGGAGAGTGACTCTTGGAGGGCGAGCGACGCTGTGGAGAGTGATGCTGTGGAGGGCGGCGCCGTGGAGAGTGACGCTGTAGAGGGCGACGCTATAGAGGGCGACGCTATAGAGGGTGACGATATAAAGGGCGACGCTGTGGAGGTCGACGCCGTGGAGGTCGAGGTCGTGGAGGTTGACGCTGTGGACTGGGATATCCGACCGGTAGTTGGGACAATGTCTGAAGACCAAGAACTTTGCCGGCACCTCTTACGCAGCCTCGATACCTGGATAGTTCTGGAATTACTACCATCAAGTCTACATTATGGTGGTACTGGTCTCTTTTCCCTGGGGGCTATTCCGGCGCGATTTGAAATCTTCCGGTCGACGCCACTGGTGCGCTGTGTCGATGAAGGAAAGACCGGTGCTTACTGCGATTACTGCCATAAAAGCATCACTGGTCTGGCGAAGGTGGACGTTGATCCCAACCCTGAGGGTAAAGTGATGTTTAAAGCCCCTCTGTGTCAGTTCTGCGGACAGTGTGGGTATTGTTCGGATGTGAGAACCCCAGCTTTGATCTTGGATTGTGCCATCACACAAAACTAACCTCTATCAGGACTGCAAAAACGCGGCCTGGGAATTGTACCATAAAGAAGAGTGCTTTGAGTTGAAGCGTAACAAGTCTGCAAATTTATGGACGCGCATGCTGTATCGTGTGATCGCGATGCACAAACAAGGCTCCTTTTCGAAGCTACAGTGGCTAGCTCTGCGGAATCTATGGGGTAAGCGGGGGCAAGACCTCGCAGAAGTTCCCCCCGAAACAGTCATTGCCATTTCAGGTGTTGCCAAAGCGATGATTCAGTCAGAGCTTGAAACTACCGAAATAGCAGATATTTATTATAAGGTAGGCCTTCCATGCATTCCATCACTTTCGGTTAGGAGGACTAACATCTTTGGAGATTGCCAGGAATACTACGAGCCTTTTGCCCCCTTACTATGCGGGAGCCGGAAAGGCAATTGATCTCGTTGTGTCCCTTATAAATCACTCATGTGATCCGAACGCTTTGATCTTCTACGAAGGCAGTCAGTTTCGACTACGGTCACTGAGGCGAATCCAAGCGGGAGAGGAAATAACAATAGGATACCTGCCCTACGAATTTGGCGTGTGGATGCGTAGAGAGCTATTAAATGAGAGGTATTACTTCATCTGCGGTTGTAAGTCGAATGCCTCAGGTCCTTGCATGCGTCTAATAATTGGCTCATATATCGTAGGCAACAAGTGCCAAGAAGATGACCAGGAGCTCCAGTCTCTGGCAGCAAGAGGGGAATTCACCATCAGTGCCTTCATTGAGGTACAAAGAAAGTTTACTGATTTCACAAGAAAACCCTTCGGCAACAAGACTATCCAAGAAGTGGTGGCCGCCGTCAGAGTCATCAGCAGCCCCATCTTCGGCAATAGACCCTGGCCGATCAATATTCATCCTATGGCTGACATGAGGGCCAGGATGGCGTACATGTACAGTAGCTCCGGAAATCACAGACAGGCACTCATCCACGCCCTTCATAGTTTCCTATCAAGAACCGCTCGCAATAGCCGTGTCTGGGTCTCTTCTTTGCATCAGCTGATGAAGTATCTCGCAAGGGCATTTATTCTCCCAGAGGCCCGGTCGATGATGCTACGGGAGTTCATGACGGGAGTTCAGTACCAGCTGATGGTTGAGGTCAAGAAGGTATATGGCGTTGACACGGCCTATGCCACGAGGATGACGAAGTGGCACATTGACTTGACGGCAGGCAACTATGAGTTCCTAGAGCGGTTTCCGGAAGCACAGGAGCTGATACTGAGGTGGGCTGGGGTGGGTTCCAGTAAGGGTATTGAGCTTTCGGGTGGCTATGGTGGGGTGGTGTTGTGATAGGCACTGGCACGGAAATTGGAGGAGGAGGGAGTCTATTGGGGATGGGAGTGTGTAAAATAATTATAGTGAGTGGAATGCACTGTTGGTAATCAAAGTGAGTGGAATTCATTCTTGATAATCAAAGTTTCCTGATTTGAGATTGGAGACGGAGAGAGAAAGTGAGCTTGGAGTGAAACTGTGTTGGCGTGTAAGACCTGAAAACAGGCTGAGCCCCCAAAAAAACGCAGAACGACTGCACGGAGAAAGAAATGATTTCCACGATTCCAACGTAGCAAAGGTAATTATCGATTCTGTCCAATAGTCTTTCAAGTATTCGTGCGATAAGCTGCTGTCATGCAGGACAACTGTCGCGTTGTATTTCTCGTCGTGTTTGTCTGCTGTCATGCATAATTTCTCATCATGTGGATTCTTGTCACCGTTTAGATTTGCTGTCGAGTAGTAGCGACTTGCTGTTTTCACGGGCGAGGGAAATGCGCGCTGATGGCCGAAGTAGGTACAGATGATTGCCCCCCACACCAAAGAGCTTCACGGAAGAGAGGAAGATTGGTGGTTGAGTCCCAGTCAATAGCCAGTCTATGGCAAGCATTTATATTTCTTTTTGATATGTTTTCCCCATCGCCCATCTCACTTTCTTCTATCCGAACCCTCCGAAGCCCTTAAATCCCATGATTGCGAATAAGCTTCACCGATTCATTCGCCCTCTTGTATTTTTCCCCTATTTCTCACCACGATCAAATGGTGCTTTACAAATGGTGACCACGGCCAAAAGGAAGCCCCTTCTTCTGTTACAAATCTAGCAACGGCTGCACCTTCCGTATATCGCTGCGGTTGTTCGGCAAGCACCACGGCACGAACAGACCCGCTCCTTCCCGCGCTAAACGTACGAATCTCCTTGGCATGTCGCATTCGACGACACTGATTGGCTACTAATAGTAAACCAGTAGCATCGCGCCTCGCTAAGACGGGAATGCGGACCTCGCGGGAATAACACCCCTCAATGAATTCTGCAATTACTCTCCGCTTTTGGCCCACACGGCACTTGCGTACAGCCAGTCATCATGGGTTTCTTTTACGGTCGCCAATGCAGGCGCCATTCGCCCTTCTTCCGGCGCCCAGAATTAACGTAAAGGCTTGCATCGGATGGCGGAATGGCGCCTGCGGCTATGATACTTCGGTTTACAATGTGGGTTTGCGCCCTTGACTTGACAAAAGGGCGGGGATAGGTGGGCCTTCTTTTATATACAGTTTCATTAGTATTGCTTGTCTCTTCTTCTTCATACTCCGTCGAGCTGGATTGAAGCTCCTGTCACAGCTCGTAATGGAGAAGCCAGAGACGAGTGAGATGCGGGCCGAAACTGCGGACAATGGAGAAGCCAAGACCACGCAGCAAACAGGTGACCCGCAGCTCGGAGCTGAACAGCTTGCCTTCATCGAGCGTCCGACACCTCGCGATGCGTCATTGCGCTCAATATCATCACCAAGCCTCAACGGGCAGATAGAAAATGTCCCCTACCACGAGAAAGGCGATGCCAGCCCCAGCACGTCAACCGTCACCCACGCCGCTCTCGATGCACAATCGCCGCTCACCTACCACTACCTCACCTTCGCAACCCCCCTCCCATTCACCTCCAGCTCACCGTCATCTGTTTCTTACCCTCAACCCCCCTGCCCAGACCTAAGTCCCTACACCGACCCCCTCCTCTGGTCCCCCCTCCGCAAACGCTTCGCTCTCTACATCGGCTCCGCCGCCACCTTCGTCGCCGCCTACAATGCCGGCTCCTACGCCCCCCCCGCTGCCGCTATGGCCCTCGAATTCGCCGCCTCCGAGATCGCAGTCCTCACGGGAATCACCTCCTTCTGCGTCGGCTTCGCCATCACCCCCATGGTCCTCGCGCCGCTCTCCGAGATCCAGGGCCGCTACCCCGTTTTCGTCGGCGCTGGAATCGTCTTCGGAGCTATGCAGATCGCATGCGCGTTGACGCCTAATCTCGCCGGGATGATAGTCGCGCGTTTCCTCGTCGGCTGTGGCTCATCTGTTTTCTCGTCTATGATCGGTGGTGTCATCAGTGACCTGTATAGCTCGAAGGACAGGAACACCCCGATGGCGTTGTTTGCCGGCGCCGCGATATTCGGAACTGGCATGGGGCCGCTTGTGGCGAGTCCGATTGCGCAGCATCTGCCCTGGCGGTGGGTGTTTTGGATACAGGCTATCACGTGTGGTGCTGTGGTGTTGGCTGTTATTCTGTTTTTGAAGGAGTCGCGAGGGAGCGTACTGTTGAGTAAGAAGGCGGAGGCGCTGAATAAGTGGTATGAGACGAGAGAAGCTGCCGGTTACGTCGGATTTGAGATGCCTGATCCGAGTGGTAGTGGCGAGGTCCCACAGCGGGTACGATGGCTCGTCAAAGAGGATGAAGAGCGTGAATCGCTGTTGAAGATGATGAAGATTTCCGTCTGGCGGCCAATACGTATGTCATTCTACCCATTCTCGTCTCTCCCCGATCTAAAATTTGTGGCTAACCAATCCACAGACCTCCTGGCTACGGAACCAGTCGTCTTCTGGTTTTCCCTCTGGGTATCCTTCGCATGGGCCGTCCTCTACCTCACCTTCGCCTCCCTCCCCCTGATCTTCAGCACAACTTATTCCTTTAATCTCCAAGAGTGCGGCGCTGTCTTCGCCGCCATGTCTGTGGGCGCCATCCTAGCCTCCTACCTCGCCATTGCCCAAGACTCACACGCCCTCGCTCTAGCTCGCTTTTTCACTAAACTCCGCCCTGGCCACCCACCTCCCACGCATGGAGACCCTGAAGTCCGCATTGCTATCGCGTGTTTGCATTCCCCGCTCTTGCCAGTGGGACTGTTCTGGCTGGGCTGGACGTCGAACCCGGGCGTCCATTGGTTTGTGCCGTGCATTGGCATTACGATCTCGACGATGGGGATCTTTTCCGTGTACCTTGCGGCGTTCAATTATCTCGCTGATGTATATCATCGGTATGCCAGTAGTGCGCTGGCGGCACAGAGTTGCTGCAGGAACTTGATGGGTGCGGTGTTTCCGCTTGTGACAAAGGCGTTGTTTGGGGGGCTGGGGATTGGGGCCGCATGTAGCCTGCTGGGTGGGATTGTGAGTTTGGTTCCTCTCCGTGTGGGTAGTTTGTTGAATGCTAATATGGTGTTGTTAGGCTATCCTTCTGGGTCTTGTTCCATGGGTCCTCATCCTTTACGGTCCTGCTATTCGGAGACGGTCTAAGCTTGCCAGCGAAATTATGTGACGAGATTGCGGCGCAACATATCAGTACATAATATTGCTAAATTACATATTCTACTTCGACCACACCACATATACGCTTAACCAGAGTATATTTAACTGGTAACACCCCCGGAAAACGCCAATCACCTGGGTTCTGGGGAATGCCATTGCAGTACATAGCGCACTATATCTGGGAAATAGACAGAAAACATGCTTAGAGGTTGGCAGTACATATATGCATATAATATATCATACATACCGGGTAGATAGGCTTCCAGTATCAGACTAAAGCTATTTCAAATCGATCGCTCGTGGCCAATCTGGATATACTTACAACTGTTATAGGATACCGTGATAATATTACCCTATTTAAATCAACTTTATTCGCAACTATAATCAATATTTCTCCGATCTAAATCAATCAGCCTATCAAATATTCTAAGATTCCCATACCCTCATCTACTGTCAACGAAAATCTCCTCTCTTAACTTTCAGCACCATCTCCACATGTTCCATCCCCAACGGAACCTTCTGCTGCTTCGACAGCAACCTACTCGTCTTGATGATATTCTTGATCTGTCTCCCGTTAATTTCATTCTTCGCCAAGATTGCCAGGTCCCGATCGCTCAGCCGACTATCTGAATTCCCCATCCTGACAAATGTCTTCCAGATATGCAGCCTGCTCGCGGCGTCGAGCGCTGGATAGTGAACCGTGAGATGGATCCGCGATTCAAATGCGGGATCGAAGTCATCGATGCGGTTGCTGGTGAGGAACATTACACCGCGGTAGTATTCGAGTTTCTTTAAGAAAACTATTCAAGTAAGCCTTGGCTGGGGAGTGACATCTTTCAATGAGGGGTGATTGAAAACTCACTAGATATGAGGCGGTTGCGCTTTATGTCAGCGGTCGTACGGGCTTCGAGAAACATGTCACATTCGTCGAGTAGCAGGATGGCATTCCACTTGCTCGTGAGCCCGAGCACGAGTTCTAGGGAATCTTCGACCTCAGCAGCTGTCTCGCCAAGTTCACCTGCACTCATCGAGTACAGTGGTTGATGCATCTCTTCAGCAACTGGGGTATATTAGCACGGCATAATCAATCGGTTATAAAATAGTGTAAACTGACCAGATTCTGCTGTAAGTGTTTTCCCAACCCCAGGATCTCCGCTGAGCAGCATGATAAAACCGAGACCTATATTTGCACCATTAGCAATTACTTCTTGTCCACGAATGAGAGACTATGGCTTGTCTCACCTTTTCCGGATATAATATCATCAAATCCATCGTCGCGGGAGAGTTGTTCTTGAACAAAGGCACGAATGATGTCCTTATACCCATGCGGGAGAACGAGCCTGGCGAATGCATTCTCACTCCAGCGTATTTGGTCAACGTTATTAATATCAAACTCAGCTACAAAATGAATGGCTATATTAGCAAGCAACTGGTGTTTTATTGGCAATGAAATCTTACCCCATGATTTGGATGTGAGGCAGTAGCCTCGAACAATCGGAGTGCAGAGTAAGCGTTGCTTGGGAGTCAGAGTTTTGGCTGGCGTTGAATTAATTATGGTTCTGTACGTAGTTGGGAGGTTAACTTACTACGAACTGTCAACTCATCTTTGTGGTGCGTTTCATACTTTTCCAAAACCTTTTGGTACTCTTCAAAAGCCTGGCTGGTCGCTGTGTATATCACATCGCGAACTCCGCCGAATACCTTGTCATCATCCGTATCCGTCGGCGCATCAGACTCGATCAACGCAAGGTTAGGCCCTGGCATGCCATAGATATTGAAAGTATGCGGGTCGATAATAATACGACCTTTCTCTACCTGAATGGAGATGTCGTAAGAATAGTGCCTCCACTAAACAAACAGTACAGCACTTACATGGCGTTTTCGAACCTGCCTCGAGGACCTGGCTGTGTAAAAACCTGAGTATGACATATGATGGAATCCATTGAGTTGCTCCAGCTTGTCACCGCGCCCATGCAATTGATCTACGAGGCCCTCAACATTAGGATGAAGATGGGAAGGGAACGCATCGAGATCCACAATTTTCTTCACGCCGTTAAATGACATGATTTCCAGTGAGGTTTCCACATAACCAAACCTCAAACCGTCGCAGTCAATATACCGACATTCCAGAGAAAAGTACTCGCCGCTCATACTAGCTCCATACCTACTATCTCTCAATAGGACGATACGGTCATGGCCATCAATATTGGCGTACACTTCCATTCCAGGGGAGAAGATGGTCCATAGATATTCAAAACTTATCACCTTATTCTTCGTGAGATCCTCCATAACCTCTATGTGTGGCAAAATTTCATTGGAGAGGATTTCATAGAGCAAATCGAGATGATTTTTCGCGTCCTCATCCTGCTCATCCTGACGCAGCTTCTCAAAACGGTGCCATCGATAATAGAAAGGGTGAAAAGGAGCCTTGAACGTCAGCTGTTTCAATTGGGTATTGAGACCCTCAACCCCCTCAAACGTGGCGTCAAGCGCCTTTTTGATCAACGGGCTTTGCACAGTAATAGAATGCAACGCGGCCTCGTTGTTGTTGCTCGGATGCGGTTCGCGGCGGACAATGAGGGCGCACTCCTGGGCGAATGAGCCGGCCTCTGCATCGGCGCGAATATTGCCTGGATTCCACTCATCCCAGGTTGATCTATCGTCGGCCCGGTAGAGTTGCTTCGTCTCCGGCCTCATGCCCAGACTGAACTCAGGAGTGTAGTCTGAATCGACGCTCATTTCGGACTACAATTTGTTATTCTATAGCTTATTTTCAAGGACATTGTCACGGGGTTTATACGGACCAGGCTCCGAGATGATGAACCGACACTCCTGTGATATTGGAGAGAACTGCCTTGCTGTGACATTTTTGGCTATTTTTCATGTGCTCAACCAACGACTCTGAGAACACAAATAAAACACGAAAAAATAAAACAAGAAAGACGAGATACCCCCTTTTAACTGTTTTCACAGGACATTAGAGCGTTATTTCGGTTATACTTCTCATAACTTCAATTATGTTGTGCCCCGCACTTGTGTCATCTGCGCGCCCTTTACTCTGAGTTGGGTTGATGGAAGTGGCCTGTGCGTCCATCATCGCTTCTGCTCACCGAGATCCCAATAAATGGCCTCCTTCCAGTTTGGGCTTCAATAACGCGCAAACTCGTAAATTGATTATTGTCCTCTACTACCTGGTTGATTCTATAAATAAAGTATAGATACTAGCTAACGAGCACGGGATTAACGTTATGCTACGAAACACTTGGTCGCCAAGCATCATCCTGTAATTGGCTGTATTGTAAGTCCTGTGGGATTGTGAAGTAATAACAAGGGCGCAGATATTTACAGTCTACCTAAGTCTACTCTTGTATGCCCTTCCTCTTGATCATACTCGCGATCTCTCACATCCGTCCTGTGCGAAATCTTTCGTGAATGCTTAATTAATTCATCCAATTTCCATCGCCTGTGGGTTGGTTTTAATTATCCATAGTTTCTCATTGAGAGAACTTACTTCCACCCAATCATCCTCCAGATGCTATACCCTTTTTGCCTCTCAATAGCGACCTTTAAGTTATAGGCTTCATTAGGACAACATGCCTGGATTATTTCAGATGCTTTAGTGTACTCTGGATATCTTAGAACCTTGCCTGAAAACGTAGCCTTCTCAGACGACCGTCCAGTAGCTACACCTACTTCAGGGTCGGCGCCATTATTCAGAAGAAGCGTAAAGACTTCTGCGAGAACTTTTTCCGTAGTTGTATCATCGATTAGTCGTCTCAAGTCTGTAGTCGAGTCTGGCCGTCTCATATAGCAGTAGGAGAGAAAATTATTCCAAACAGAGATATTTAAGTGGCTTTGGTTTGGATTTGCTCCAAATTCGAGGAGTAGCGAAAGCATTTCCAAATTGTAAGTGCGTAATAACTCATATGTCGTTTCTAGAGGTAGAAGAAGGGCGCAAAATAGTAGCGGGCGGCCATCGATACCAATAACCAATGATCGGTCTTCCTGAATCTTTTTGCGGACGTATGATTGAAGGCCAGCTTGGACACACAGAGTCAAGATCCAGCTACTCTTCCAACTTGCACCAATCAACCCTAGAGGTAACATCTCTGTACCTGGCGTAGATTTTAATGGGAGATGCATAACTCCCCATTCTCGACGATGCCCGTAGTGATATATACCAAGTCGATCAACGTCTTCAATTAATGTTGCTTCGATCGGGCTTTGCCAATCCTCAGTCATCCTCGAATGATATAAAAAGTCTTCAACTAAATCGAAAAATGGAGGTCTAGAAGGCGACGGAAGATCTCTCGTTGGCGGTATAATCTTCATTTGCATCACGAAAGACCGACATAGGGCAATGTGAGGATTAAAGGGCGTTTTGATCCAACTAAGCAAACACGTTTGCATGTCGTCACCTAAAAAGAAATCCCTTACTGTTCTGTGAAGGAAGTCAACCCAAAATACTGGCATACCAGCCCTTGGTCCTTGGGCTAGGTCGTTGTCGAAGCTAGGCGTAATTTCCAGGAAGTCACGACAACGAGCTTTGACTCGAGTCTCGATATCCTCGCAACTAGCTTTCATGTAATCATTAGTCCAGGGAGATATTGCGGCCCGAATGGCGTAGTCTGGATCCCTCTCTTCGTCTTCAAGGAAAGAAAACGTTAATAGCGATAACGGTTTCGTCGCTGCTAAACACATCTGAAAGATCTGAGATGCTTGTGGGTGGTAGACCTTTTCAATACTGTTGAGAATCCGTTGGAAAAACTCATCTAAGTCAGGTGGAATACTTCTGAGCCTTTTTTCGAGATCTAACATAGTATCCTTGTGGGTGAGGCCTTTAAGGAGTTCCCGGACAGCGAGAAAAACCCAGAGAAACACTCCTTCGGCTTTGCTTGATATTTGCTTGACTAGTCCTTCATAGCGTCCATCTTTCTCTATAACCCTTTGGAAGCGAGGGTCGCTCACCAAAAGATCCTTGATATAGCGGTTTATATCGCCCGTTGTAAACTTGTGTAGCAACAGCCTCTGGTCCAAAATCGGGACCAAAGCTTCCTCGATCTCCGTCCAATGTCGGCTTGAGAGTATAATCTTTACATCTGGGGATTTGGCAAAATCTTCAAGAATTTGCACGATTTCAGCAGGATCCCCCTTGTATTCATCCACGCCGTCAACAAAAAAGCAGAATTTTACTGGCCAGGCACGCTTTTTAGTAAGATACTCGAAGCATTCTAGCAGCTCGATCTGGGTCCAAGAGCGAGTACCAGAGCTGTTTTTGGTATTTAGCCATCGTTTAGGTGACATCTCTGGTATAACAGAGGGAAATACTCTCAAGATGTCGTATAAAAGTGACTGGAGGAGACCAAGTTGAGGCTTCTCCATCGTATCTCCACCACTCCAGAAGAAGTAGGCACCTATAACAAGAGATTTCGATCCGGCCCATTCATCAAGTGATTTCTTTACACGATGATGGTCAACCAAATATTTCATAAGAGTCGATTTGCCTGAACCAGCTTTTCCTGTAATCCAATATATACCAGCTCGGCTCTGAAGCCAGTTCGAAAAGTTGGTTTTAGCAGCACTCTCATCAAATATCCAATTGAATGTTTTCTCATGTGCTCTAGTGATGTTGGCCCTACGATCTCGCATTCTTTTGAAGTTCAAACTTTCAAGGAACGCCTGCTCAGTTGCAAGTTTTTTACCGTGTTCTGTTAAATCAGAAAGCTTAGAAAAGAGTGCCGTAAGCTCTTCTCGGTCCCTTTGAGCATCTTGAGATGCTATAAGCAAGCTTTCTTTTAGCTCCAGTAAAATATTGGCAGAGTTGATTTTCATACTCTCATGAGAGTAGGTGAGATTCTGAAGAGAAATATTCATAGCCGACTGCTGATTACTAGAATTATACCGTTAGCTACTGATAGATTATACGATAACTCAAAGTAGATTAGGAGAATAAAATCATACTATATAGTCGCAACAAGGCGAGTTGTTAATTGACCTCTAATGGTGTCTAACCGCTCTCTAATATCGCGAATCTCACTTTCTCTCCATACACTTAGCAGTGCTTGTCGGACACTCTTCCATCTTTTATGTGGCCCCTTCAAACTTAAATCTTCGAGCGTCGTTAATAGCGTGCTGGCTACCTCTCGGCATTGCATAGCAAGACTAGAAAGCGCTTGTTCATCCTTGGAGTATTTATCACGTTGAGTCCGGTCATCAAGCACTAATTTGCCGCTAATGTCGCTGAGATCAATCGAAATGGAAGAAAGCTCGACATTTTTCGTCAATGACCCCGTGGCAGAGGCATGTATCTCAGCGGCGCTGAGGACTATTTTGGTGCCGTAGTCCACGAACTGAACAATAGCCGCCGCAAGGCTAAGGGCCGAGAGGGGGTCGAGCATCGCAAACCGCGGGGGCCCCTGCCCTCTTCAAGACAATAGCTCGTCCAGATTATAGACAGAAGGAACGCGGATAAGAGTCGCTAACAAGTAGCTAGCATGAAGTTAAGCTCCTGTTCCCAGGCAGTTGGCTCCCCGCTTCCTGTCAACTTCATGTCAGCATTGTAGTCCGTGCGCAACCCTGCATAAAAGACAGTCTAACTGAGATGAGAATAATATCTTTGGGCTGCAGCTTTATACGACGATGCATGTTTTCTCATTGAGGTCTCACTGCCACGGAATCGACTTTCAAAAGATTCATCTAACATCTGTTACTTACCGCCTTCTACTTTCTCGATTTTCTAATAGTACAACGAACTTCTAGCACTCTTCTTTCTAGAATGTAGTCACAACATCCTTTATTTAAATAATTCTATTACCGGCTAGTAGTATGCATCGCCAGTTGACTTCCAAGTATCCTCATCTCTTTGCCGTCCTTCTACTCATTTTCCCGCCTGTAGACTTAGCCACAAGATCCTTACTTATCACGCCAGTAGCACCAAGGCCTAGCCTCAGATGATTTTCCGAGTCGATATCATGAGCTTCGATATCACCATGTGTGTTTTCAACAGTGGTTTGAATATCCCCCCCGTCTTGGCTAGGTGACCGTTCTGGCAGCGTCACCATTTCCTTGTCATCGTCGACCACTCCAACTAGGCCGCTGACACTGACCAACTTCTCGGCATCCCCGTGGGCTTTCTGTCCGATTGGTGACAGGCCAAGGTGCTTAAGCTCAGAGCCCACTTTTGCCATTGCCAAAGCATCAAGGGTCGATGTCCACGTCGGGAACGAGCTATTGTAGATGGCTAGAATAACGAGCCCTGTAATCTGTATTGCAATCAAAAAAGAGGCCACAATAATTCCAGCAAGGCTGTATCGTGGCTTCAAAATAGCCGCCCTTCAAGACTGTCAGCAAAAGAACATCTCTTAGCTCCGACTGGATACCAATGATGGCGTTTCCCATCCGAGCTAATTGATTTCGTCTCATACTCTTCCTGGGGGCGTTAACGTATTGGATGCTGCATGGCAGAACATCCCTGTGTGGGCGGTGCAGACAGTGGCCCTCTGTTTACATTTTGAATCAAAGTATGGCAATAGTAAAGTCTATAGATATATTATTGGCAAAACATTTTCGAGATTATAATGCTGCTGTTACTTGCGTATAGAACGTGCCATATGTTTACACTCCAAATCTACGATATTGCCAGCTCGAAGGAGAAGTGAGGGGTTGTTCAAAACGATGTGAGGCTGGGATGTGCATCATTTAGCAGCCTTGTTTAGGCGCCAAGGGGCAACACTCTGCATCGAGGCGCTTGGTCCTGCAGGCAGAACGAATAATATATGACTTGTTACGCTTCATGCATTGGGTGAGCTGGTGCTAGCTTAACTTACAGATTCTTCCCTTTGCTCTGCGACTTCCATAAAAATAGGCATTCATCATGACCGTCATAAAAGGCAGATCAGGATCGGAGTTTTCCATGGAGGGGTATCGAAATATCGACTACAAGTGTTCAGCGTCTTGTGGGCACAGGGAGGATTTGGAGGTTGAAGTTTACACCACCATGTCAGTGGGATAGGTTTGGCTTGTCAAAAGCAAATGCTCACGGGGCAATGAAGGTAGCTGTTGTATTGGAATGAAGTCATACGAGAATGCCTTGAAAAACTTGATTTGTCCATATAAAGCGGGGGATTATGAGCGGCACAAGGCAGCGTGGGTTAATTTCCCTTCATTCATGCAAACTCGTGGATAAGCAGTTAACTCCACAGAATCGAAACCCTAGCTCTCTGAATTCGTAGTTGACGATTAGAAATTGTCCTCTGACTCCCCTCTTGTTCCTCAGCCTTCGTAAATATAAACAGCGTCGTCAATCACTCATATATCATTACTCTATCGTCGTTGCGTTTCATCATCCCAGTCGTTACTACCATCAACCCCGCAAGGTAAATTAGCAACGCGAAAAACGCGTCTAACCCACCCGAGGCACGCGTCTAAACTCCCCAAAAAAATCCAAGACAACTGCGACTCACGCCATTGTAACACAACTTCCTCTCCCCAACCGCACCAATGTCGACCGAACAAACAATTGCGAAGAAACGGGGTCGTCCTCGGAAAAATCCCCTCCCAGAGACCGCCTCTCCATCCTCGCCTGCTCCCGCCAAAAGCACAACGGCACGCAAAACCGCCCCAAAGACAACCTCAACAGAGCCCACCAAACCACGAACACGGAAAGCGAAGACTCCAGCCCCAGAAACACCCTCACCCGAAGCCACCATGCCCATAACTCCCAACCAACCTGCCGCAGCGGCCCCCGCGACCTCTCCAATCCCCGAAGCCATTGAGTCGCCAAATCAGACCACCTCCAGTGTCCCCCCCTTACCCCGCCCAACCGCCGCAGCTACACCACCGCACCGCCCCTCCGCAATCCTTACTGCTGTCCGCGAGCTCTCTACCAAGGCCTCGCCAGCCCCTAAACCAGCCGCTTCCACCAAGCCAGTTTCCCACCCGCGCACTCCCTCCAAGACATCCTCTCCCAAACCCCCCTCCAAAACGGCAGCTACCACGCCGCCTCCCAAGTCCGCGCCGCCCACGAAGCCGCCGGCCCCGAAGATACCGCTGGGTGCGCTGAATGCGAAGATTGTGGATAATATCAGCAAGCCGGCTGGCGCGAGGCCGTCGGCGGGGGGGCAGCAGCAGTTGCCCCCGGGATATAAGCCTGTGGCGAGGAAGGTGACGATGACTATTGTGGCGTTGCCGATTGCTATTGTTACGAGCTATGTGCTGTGGCAGCGATGTAAGTTATTCTTGTTTGGCGCTTTGTGAGATGGGATGATGCTAATTGGCACAGTGGTTATGGGTGAAGAGCAAAAGGTTCTTGTGAGGCCGCCACCGGTGGTGGATGTGGACACGCAGGAGAAGGGGCCCGAGTCGAAATAATAGAAATAAGGGGACCGGAGATACTGTAAAGCGACGACTGATGATTGTATGATTGGATTGAAATATAACGGTGGCCTGCATATAGATGTGGGGGGAATATAGTTGTATATATCCAGTCATACTGTAGACTATTAGACTCTCAACACACTGCATATTAATTACATGGCTCAATTCTGGTACAAGTTACTTCTTAATTGAAGAACGAGAGGCGCTTTTGACATTATTCATTGTTCATCTTCTCCAACTATATACATATCTTAACGCTTCGTCCGCCGCTCCTTTTTCGGCGTCGGTATCTTCACCGTACCCCTGGTTTTGGGATTACTTTGTATCGTTTCCCGAATCTGCTGTGCAATCGCTGAGTCTAAATCCTCTTCATCTTCCTCCTCCTCTTCTTCATCCACCTCCTCATCGTCCTCATCAACATCTTCCTCGTCATCATCTTCGAGCTCCGCGCCGCCCTCAACCTCAGAATCACTATCCGGCATCCCGTCGTCAGACAGATCTACCCCACCATCCGAGCCGAAGCCCTCGAAATCATCACCCGTCACATCCGCCATAGACGTGTCAGCCGCCTCCGACTCCGCAACAGTCGACTCGGCATCCTCTCTCTTCCTCTTCTTGCCCATCTCGCCCAACTTGCCCATGCGGCCCTCCACACCCTTCACATCGGCCTCAGCGCCCTCCAAAAGCGGCGGGGGGGTGAACCACGGAATCTTTCCGCGCAGGAAATCATTCAGCACCATCTTCGCAACACCATCCACATCCGGCTCGCCTCCGTGCAACAAACGTCCACCCTTGCGTGCCAGCAGCTCTAGGAACTCAATGTGGTCTTTGTAGCCGCGCAGAGCGTAGGTGCGCTCGATGTGCTGAGGCTTGGTCTTCGCCAGTACGGCGGGGATATACTGCTCGGGGTTCTCGACGTTCTCGACACGCACGACACCACGGAGGAGAATGTCCTGCGGGGTATCGGATGAGGAGGGTGGAACGACACCGGGGCAATCGATCAGGTAGATGCGCTTCATGAGGGTGATGTACTGCCAGATCTTGGTCTCTCCGGGGATGGGAGCGACGGTGCAAACTTTCTTGTTGCGGAGGGTGTTGATGATGGAGGATTTTCCCGTGTTGGGGTAGCCGATGAAGCCGACCGAAACTTGCTTGCGGTCGGAGTGAAGGCTGGAGAATTGGCGGAGAAGCTGGATGAGGGAGCCCTTGCCGAAGGAGTTGGTGATGGACGCGTGGAATGCGAGGGTGGGGTAGTCTTTCGATAATGAGCGAACCCAGGCAGCCTGAAATATAAATGTCAGTTATGCGACAAAAAATGTATTTTTGGGGGGTTATGTATGAATCATTACTAAGAAGGCTGCTACAAGCCACCATAAGAGTGGGAGCGGCCTTCAACTCAAACGAAACAGAACCGAACTCTTTACGACAGGCGTCCCAAGACGGGCCGCTGTCTACTCGAGATCCGTCCTCAAACCTAGACTGTCGGACACAAGGCCCAGTCGTCAAGATTCTTGGATCAAGAGCGGCGAGAATGGAGTCAATATACCAAAGTTGTAACAGGCAAACTTCCATTGTGAGGAGCACATAAAATGCAGAAGATGTCTTGACTTAACGATGGAAAGGCATGAAACTAGGAGACGGCTTGAAAAAATGGGTAAACTTACAGCAACACCAGTAGGTACTAAATCGCACTTGTTAAGAACGAAGATGAGATGCTTGTGTGGTGCCTCCTCTTTAATGTACTTCTCGACACTGCGACACCTCGTGCCGAGCGGATCTCTCGCATCCAAAACGTGAATGACGACGTCGGAAGAATCGATAACTTTGTAAAGCTCGTTCCAAATACGCTTGCTCTGTCCCTTGCTGAAAATAGCTTCTCTTGCGCTCGAGACATATCCGTAATCTTCCGGTGCAGCCTCTCCGACGGTTTCTTTCTCCTCGGGGTTGCCGCTCAGAAGCTTGGCCTGCTCAAGCCTGTCCAAGTAGGTATCGTGGCTCTTAACACTGTCATCCGCGAGATCTGCGAGCGAGTTGACGCTGAGCTTAACGCGCTTACGTTGCGACTTTGGTCCGAAGGTATCGCTGAATGGTGAGGCCTCGACTGCAATTTTCGCTTGATGTTGCTTGATGCCGTTCTTGCCTTCTCCGTCTCTGATCAAAGTCATAGGGAGTTTGTTCGTCTTCAGCAGTACGGTGTATGGGTCCGCTGCTCTCTCGGCCATGGCATCGCGGAAGGAGGAAAGCGCATCCTGGCTGATAACTCTCGAGTTGGTGAACCATTTCCTGTTTGGCTCAATACGGGCTGCTGGGACTTCACGGCCTTGGAACGAGGCAGATTGTGTAATTTTTCCGGCTGCGTTTCTCCTCTCCTTGCCACCAGTGAAAATCTTCAACACCTTGGCTTGTTTACCAGTACTGTACAATGTTAGTTGTGGCTCCTGGACAGTGTGGTTGTCGGCAGATGCGCCTGGACGGTACAACATACCGATAAAAATTCTCGCCCTTAACCTTGACGTTTGCCATGCCATCTCCGACCTTTCCCTGGCGGACCTTCCTGGTCGCTTCTTTCTTTCCGGTACCCATAGCGACGACGAGAATTAATATCCTCTAATTGTGGTTGATATGGGGGGAAATGTTCTTGGTATGAAGAAGAAATGGTCCCTCTCCAGATTGGCAGAAAAGTTTATCGGCAAAAAGTTTACTATCAGCGTGGCTGGTATCGAACGCCAAGACATCAAAGCACGAGCCACACGCTAAGGGAAATCCAAACCTCGCTGTGCTCTGGTCTTCCGGAATTTCGACGACGAACCTCAATAGGGAGGATATAATTCCAACAATGCCGCCGTCACTCCCCTCCAGCTCCCTGGGCAGTTTGGCTCGCGGGAAGCAATCGCTATGCTTCAAATCCGCATCACGCTCTTTCACCTCCACGCCCCAGTGCAAGGCCATTGGCCCTGAATCTCCTAAATTTATTGAGATTCCTCTTGCGCGGCAACGCTTTGCCAAAAGGCATGTCGATGTGAAGGGTATCCTTCCAGCTCCTCGAAACATCTTCCCTAAACGAGCCGGCGACAAGTCCTCTCCCGAATACATCGCTCGCGCCACCTTCGAGCCAACCGCCGCCCATCAGCTCACCAAGTCCCCTACCGAATACACCGCATGGAAAAGGCGCATGGCCGCTTCCCGGCGTGAGAACCTGCGGGAGGGATTGACCAAGCTACACGATCGCAAGGTCAAGAAGGATGCTCTGCTTGCGCGGAAGAGTAACATCAAGCAAGAGAACAACCAGCGCCTGGTTGACGCACCTCAAAGGGAATCCGACCGCCTCACCTCACCCACCATCACAGCTGCCATGGCCACCTTCCAGCACGGTGCTCTTCCCGACCCAAACAGAGCGGCTCGTATCGCTGCCTCTGCTGAGAGAGTAGCTGCGATGGCCAAGGCCCAAGAAGAGGCACGCCGTGACTCGCTACACTCGTTATACATGCATGCGCGCTCCTTCATCACCACCGAGAAGGAGTTGGATGCCGAGATCGACAAGATCTTTACGGAGAGGCCATTTGCACATGTGCACGGGCGGGAGAACGAGACGAATATCTGGGATGCCGAAGGATCGCCGATGACGGTCTTTGGTATGCTGAGCGAGGTCAGCAACACACAGAAGAAGGCTGTGGATTACTATCAGACACCAGCAAAGGTGACCGGGAAGAGGATGGTGAGGATTGCCGAGGAGTTGACAGGAGGAAAGATGGATTAAAGGGGTTGTATTGTATATGGGGAAAGTTTTTGTACCAATATTGTCTTGTATACCACCAATGGAATACTTTAGCCATGCACGTATTCATTCGCATTGATTCAGGGGCACAAGTTGGAGTTTGAAGATCTGGCATTAACCTCGAATGGCAGCTGAATTCATCGAAATGCCGTGAACGGAGGCAAACAAGCCCATCATTTCCGCCCAAAATGCGAACAGGTTGTTGAAGGAGCTTTATGATGCTCACCATTGCATCCATCGCCTTTTGGTCCAAGAGTGAAAGAACTTCAATAAATCACGCAGTTGCTATGTGCTCTCTTTTGTTGACACATTCACGAACGCCACCATGCACCCTTCCATCACAAATCTTCACCTCCGAGTAAAATCGCTTGTTGCACTCCACCCTGACCTCCCATCACAAATCTTCACCTCCGAAAAACACCGCTCGTTGCAATCCCCCCTGGCCTTCCCATCACTCCCACCGACCAACGCCGCAATCTACCTCAGGAACCAACACTTTCAAACCAACCCACCCTTCACCAATCATCCGTCTCGTTTGGTACTTTGTCGGCCCATCGATCGTAGTACACCGGGACCTTGAGGGGCGGATCGCACACCCCACAATCACAGAGGAAGCCGTAATCCATGCTCAGATCCTTTGAGTTGGGCGTGTACATGATAGTGAGCTCTTCACCTTCTTTGACATCTCGTTTGGTCGAGAAGATGAGCTGGCGTTGGTTATAATCGTAGTAATAAGTGATAATCGGGTTGCAGGCATGGTTGAACCTGGAGGCGATGAGGAAGATGCCGCAGGAAGAGCCGGTCCGAAATCTAAAATATAGTCAGTATGAGATGCATATTTTGGTAAACTGTTGAATAAGTATGTGAAAAGGGCTTGTGGACGAAGAATAGCGTTGGAGTGATGGCGACAAGTCGGCCGTAGAGCTGTGTTTGATCTCCGAACCAACAAGAGCATTGAAACGAAAAGGAATAGCAAGAATAACCCAAACATACCGGTTTGTCTTGAAAATGGCGATGTCTTTGTCTTTGTCCAAGAGATCGTAACACGCGAGTTTCCGAAACTCCGCTCGTTCCTCCGAGCTCAGCTTCCCCAACTCCTCGGCGAGGTGTCCATTCCCGTCTGTCGCGAGAAAGAGAGCCAGCTCCCTCATGATTACCGTAGAGCATGGAATGTCCGAGAGTGCGAAGGCACCCATGCCACCCTTGGGAGATGGGCGGATCGAGAAAAGTGAAGATCCGGAGCTTTGCAGAGCAGCGGCATCCGGAGAGTTGCCGGTGGCCTCCTCCACCAGGGAGGGGCATGTCACCTGCTCAATAAGAGCAGGAGTGGGAGCCACCCCAGCCGTTGGTTCAGGTGAGACCAGCGTCACTGATCCCACCTGTCCCATTTTCTTCTCCTTCCCCGTCGGTACCGCCCCCTTGACATGGTCAGTTTGTTGTACAGTAAAAGTGAGGTGAAACTGTAGCAGAACGTACCTCAGCCCGATCTCCACACCACTGGGAAAAGTCGTCTGCCAGCGTCCAGTAGATGCCGGCAGTCGACACCATTGTTTCCGTTGACATCTTGATTGCGGAAGGTTAGCCAAGTCTGGGTGGTGTCTTTGATGAAGTGTAGCACAAGTGACAGGGTAAAGAAAGTATGATGCGACGATCGAGAAAGGAAAGGGGTGGGTGGTAAATATATGGCACGAAGACGCACTTCGAAAAAAGAATGAGCTGTTCGCTGTGACAAGCTCGAGTACTGTCTGAAAGGTTTATGGCGAATGGGTCACAGGCTCACGGAGAGTTTGAAGATCCTTGGTGGATAAAACAAAAGCTGAAGGAAGGATTGAAGGTGCGACGTTGATGAGGCTCAAAGACAGCGTTGGAGAGAGAAACTGTGGAAGCTAATGCAGATGAGCTTGCAAGAGATATATGATTGCGGCCAGAGTAGCTGTCAAACACAAGAGCTGGGTAACAGCTGTGTCAGGATTGTGAACTGTGCGAGGTGCTTGTGAAGGAGTGTCGACGCCTTCGTGACTGATTGTGAATACAGCTGTGCAACAAAAGAAGGAGGGAGGAGGAGCGCTGAAAGGAGGTCCATTTTATAAGCAGCAATTGCAGTAACAGTGAGGGGGCTGGGAACAAAGGCTACCACCGGTGTCGCCTGAGGACGCCGGTGACAGTAAGGGGTAGACGGCGAGAAAGTGTCGACAGCAACAGCACACTGACAGCAGCAGCGCACCGGCATCAAAAGCACACCGTGCAACATTGACGACACCCAACTCCAACAAACAACAGTCCAAATGCAAGAAAATAGATCTTCCATCCTGATGCCACTCCTTGGAAGAAAAGGAGTAGCATCAGGCAGCGCGGTAAAAAAAAAGAATTCAACATCATGAAATAGTTGCTGACTTACCTCCAAGGTAGCCGGCCCCAAGGAAATATTCAAGTTTCCGAGGCTCCTCTCAAACATCCCACCGCCGCCGCAGCACTGGAATATAGTCAGTCTCTCATTATGCCAAAGCCAACGGGGCAAGAGTTTATTTTGGTCTCGAGGGAGGCACTTACGCCCCTGTCGGCTTTTTCAAGCATCAGTCAGCACATACAATTGGAAGGAGCGTCACGAAGCACTTACATTGCAGGTAGACTCCCACTCTTGGATCCAAAGAATCACCAAGAGTGGGAGTATATGGGTAGCAAATAATAGGTGCCCCGTGTCACTTCTGTTGTTCTCAGGCGACGCCGATGGTGGCTATCGGCGCCGCCTGAGGACAGACCCCCGTGGGGGTGGCGACCTATTAGATTGTTAGTGGCGTGCTCGAAGATCATAAAAAATCAAAGATCATTGATGGATGGAAGATATCCCAAGGCGGATGGCCGAAGTCGCGACATGAAGTAGGCAATCCAGTCGAATTCCACCCAGCAAAGTTGAGCCGAGTCATACGTTCACATGAAGTCTCTGATATCGGATTGTTCGAGTGTTATCGAGGACGAAGAGCGGAAAGGAAAGAAATGTAGGCGTGGGATGACTTACGGGTGCTACCCTTGTTCTGGAGCAAGGCAATTGAAGTCAGCTCTGCCTCAGATCTGGATTCGAGAAGACTGCAGGTGTTGATGAAACTCGGAGGATTGAGAACCTACTTTTGGACATAAATAAGACCGCAATTAGAACCGCTTTTTGTTGAGGGTAGGTGTTGATGTGATGTTTTTGTTGTGAAAAGGGGCAAAATGAAGAAGTGGTATGAACAACAAAGGCCAAGTTGCTACGCGAGATCGACTTCACATTTGTGGCTGTCGTACCCATCAAGGTGGGATTAATTGTTATCGATAACAGACATCACGATAAGGGAATCAGAATTAACCAAGGAGCCAGCAACGCCCTCAGGCCTACGACGTGGAGCACAGACTCCTCGGAGGGTTCATGAGCTTCATTTTTGAAAATATACTCATCTATGGGGTAACTGCCCACTCGGGAATGCACCTGCGACCAGCTCCTCAACTACATACTTCGACATCCTTTCCAAAGCTTCCTTCAAGACCGCAGTGTGGCAAACGTAGCCAATTCTAACATACCCCTTATAGTCGAACCCCCGCTCATGTCCAAATCCCTTGGAGCCAGGGAGTATCATAGCCTTCGTCTTCTCGAGCACGTCCAAACAGAACGCCACATCGTCCACTGGTTCGCCATTTTTCTTGAATTGAATGAAGGCGGTTGTCCCGGCCAACGGCTTGACCCAAGAGCACACCGAGCTGTGGTCGTTTACAAACTTTTCGACCAGAGCAATATTTGTTTTGGCCAGGGTAATGTTCCTCGAGAGCAATGCGTGTATGACGTTCGCTGACAGGGCATAACTTGCCACTTGGTCGTCGAGTTGAGACACGGATATGGTTGTGTAGTCCCTGGCGCTTGCTAACGCCTCGATGATCTCGGCGTTGCGGCAGGCTATCCAGCCAGTTCGGATACCAGCCAGTGCATAAGCCTTCGACATGGAGCCCGTGACGATGGCCTTATCATACCCCATTGATATCAAAGATGGTGGGTACTCGTCATCCACAGGTGACATTCCATGGAACAGAGGACGGTACACTTCATCTGAGAGGATGGTGATGTCTCTCTCGCGAGCAAACGAGACAAGAGCCTTTAGCACAGACTTTTTGATCACAGCACCAGTTGGGTTATTCGGGTTGTTGATTATGATGAGCTTGGTGTTTGGCTTCACTAACATCTCGAGTTCAGCCACGTCGGGAACGTAGTTCTTCTCTTCCTTGAGCTTCCATAGCGAGACTTCAGCGCCCAGGCTCTCTGGCACAGAATACAGCTGTTGGTACGTGGGATACATGCAGATAACATGATCTCCAGGCCCGATGAGCTTGTATAAAACAAGAAAGTTGGCGGATATTGCCCCGGGGGTGATCAGGACGCTCTCTAGCGACATGGGCGACGCAGCTCTCACGGAGTACAAGTCAGCCAGCCGTTGGCGCAGCTTGTCCGATCCGCGAATTCCTCCATAGGTAAGGGTGACTGAAGTGTCGAGAGGTCCGGGGGCGCTTTTGTCTTCACATAGAGCAACAAGCTCGTCTATGGAGATAGAAGCGGCGCATGTCTCAGCGATATTGAGGACGTCTGGGGTGGTCTCATACTTGTCCATCCACTGAGATATGGTTAGTCCATGGTGAGCAGGTGCGGGGTATGTCTGGATATACGGGGTCAAACCTGTTCGACACCAAACTCTTCTAATTTGACCATAGTTGCTTCTTGGGAGTATTACTCAATAAATTATCAATTATCAATTATGAATCTCAAAACAGCTTCTATATTCCGTGCATATATGTGCATCAACTTGATCGGCGTCCCGCTGCAGATTCATCCACGTGATTCCCCCCTCCCGCTGCGCCTCTGAACGTGGGGAAATGCAGGGGTCTCACTTTAGCGCGGGTGACCAAGGTCGCAACTCGGTCCCATCATCATCGACGAGCTGGAGCCGAACTGTCACTGGAACTACCAGCCTCTTTACCCGCCACAACTATCCTTCTCAATCATTTCTGGGGAAGATGATACCTTGAACTATATATATATAATCGTCTCTACATACTATATTGATTATTTTCGGCTACTTTCGGTCTCAGTTGAGCTTCGGGCGCAAATCAGGCTAGATTACTGGTGGTTGTTGGCCTCGCGAGGCACCTGGGCCATCAATCTGTTGAGCGACCCCATCACGACAACCGCTCGTGATGCGTGGATTACTTATTGGCCAGGCGCTGGCCGCCGTGCTGTCGTTATCATGGGGCGTGCAGGCGTCAGAGAACTTCACCTACATCGACATGATGCGAGCGCGGAATGCCTTGATGGATGGCAGGGGTGATTGCCCGCCATGGTACGTTATATCTCCTTCTTAAGATCTATTCAGTTAGGGGAGGTTGTAGTTGCTAACAAATATAGCTTCAATTGTCTCTTGCCAGCTTTCACCTGTGGCCAGTATGCCGAATGCCAGCAATACGATGGGAAGTGCAGCTGTCCCGCCGGGTTCGGCGGGGACGACTGCATGCAACCAGGTACTACCTTCACTCAAGCAAGCAATAAACATGGCTGATTATTATAGTATGCGGATCGTTAGCAGACGGAAAAGAGCGGCCTATGCGACAAGGTGATAAGTGCGACTGCAAGGAAGGTTGGGACGGTATAAACTGCAATGTCTGCACTACGAACAAAGCATGCAATGCGCTGATGCCCGAGAATACTGGCGGAGTGTGCTACCAAAATGGAGAAGTTGTGAAGGAGAATTATCAGATGTGCGATGTTACAAACAAGAAGATTCGGGATCTTCTCAATGAGAAAGTACCGCAGGTCACTTTTACGTGCAACGCAGAAGACAAGAAGTGCGATTTTCAATGTAAGTCTCCCCCAACTAATGTTAGGAGGTCATTGCTAATATATGCCAAAGTCTGGGTTCAACAGAGGGAATCATTCTACTGCTCTCTGGGCGGCTGCGTTTCGGGCTCCGACAACACCTATGATCGCAACAGCACGAATTATAAATGCAACGATATCCAATGCTCATGCATCCCCGACAGAATGCTGTGTGGAGAGAATGGATCTGTTGACATCTCGGACTTCCTCACGGAGGAAATTAAGGGCCCTGCAACATTTGAGTGTTTACAACAAAGCGGAGGGACAAATAAATGCGCCTTCCAAGAGCCCGCTATGAACGACCTAATCCAGCAGATGTTTGGCGACAAGAGCATTACCCTGGAATGTCGATCCGGAGAATGCTTGTATGAAACAGAAGTCCCAGGTTATGAGAGACCTGTCAAGAAAATCAACACACCATTGATCGCAGGGGTGATTGCTGCATCATCGTTGTTCGTTGTGGCAGTTATTCTGTTGGTCTGGTATTTAGGACGCCGACGATTCGCGTATAATCCAATTAGCCTGGATGATTCCGATGACGAGAATCTCAAGCTCATGGCGGACCATAAGCCGGCTTCACTTTACTTTGAGAACGTTTCATATACGCTCAACGGGAAGGTAATACTAGATCGCATTCAAGGTGTGGCCCGCCCAGGCCAGATCATGGCCATCATGGGTGCTTCAGGGGCAGGCAAAACAACGTTCCTCGATATTCTCGCCCGGAAAAACAAACGCGGCTCCGTGGAAGGCAACTTCTATGTAAACGGAGAGAAGGTTAGCAATTCGGACTACAAGAATGTTATCGGTTTTGTGGACCAAGAGGACACGATGTTGCCGACTTTGACAGTACATGAGACAATCATGACAAGCGCCTTGCTCCGATTGCCACGCGACATGGGCCGTGCGGCGAAAGAGCTCCGAGTTTACGAAGTCGAGAAGCAGCTTGGAATTTCACATATCAAGGACTCTCTGATTGGATCCGAGGAGGGGAACGGCCGCGGTATCTCAGGCGGAGAGAAGCGCCGAGTCGGAATCGCCTGTGAGTTGGTTACAAGCCCAAGCATTCTGTTTCTGGATGAGCCTACGAGCGGTCTTGACGCCTTCAATGCGTTTAACGTGATCGAATGCCTTGTTACATTGGCCAAAACGTACAACCGGACTGTGATTTTCACTATCCACCAGCCCAGATCCAATATTGTTGCCCTCTTCGACCAGCTGCTTCTATTAGCAAAGGGAAAGACTGTCTACTCTGGAGAGTTCGCACTCTGCCAGAACTACTTTGACAGCATCGGATATTCGTGTCCACCAGGTTTCAACATTGCCGACTACTTGGTTGATCTTACGATGCATGTGGAGAACCCAGACACACCCTCTGAAGAAGATGATAGCCAACCCAACAACGATGATAGAAGCACAAGAGCTGTCAAGTCAATTGCTAGTGTCCGGGAAAGCCTTGATGAGGGCGATAGCGCAGGCGAGTCGCTACTTCGACCAAACCGTCACCGTAGAGATTCTATCAAGAAGAAGCAAGAACGTGGGCTATTCACACGGAGGAAGACCACGGAAACGGTTCCGCTGACTAATGTGCCATCAACTGTACTGGAAGATCATGACCTACCCCCTCTATCTGCAGGTCAAAGTACTGCGTTGGACTTATTGGTCTCCTCTTATGCGCACTCCAGCATAGCTAGTGAGATCCGCGAGGACATCCAAACTACCGTCTCGAATGCACAGGCAGTGAATGGCCAGTCGAACGGATTTTCCGGCGGTAGCGGCACAGCATCTCCCAACACCAATACCATGGGCAGAGGATACGCCCGCATCGGATACTGGGGTCAATTCACAATTCTGTCCCAGCGCACCTGGCGTAATCTGTACCGAAACCCAATGCTGATGCTCACGCACTACGCCATTGCGATCCTTCTTGCCGTCCTCTCCGGTTTCCTCTTCTACGGCCTGACTGATGACATTCCCGGATTCCAGAACCGTCTCGGTCTCTTCTTCTTCCTGCTTTCCCTCTTCGGCTTCAGCACGCTTACGTCGCTCACCGTATTTGCCTCGGAGCGCCTCCTCTTCGTCCGCGAGCGCGCCAACGGGTATTACTCCCCGATCACGTACTTCCTCGCCAAGGTCGTCTTTGACATCATCCCCCTGCGCATCATCCCACCCATCATCATGGGCAGCATCGTCTACCCCATGACCGGGCTAGTTCCAGACATGGCGCACTTCCTCCCCTTCCTCCTCATCCTGGTGCTCTTCAACCTTGCCGCCGCCGCCATCTGCCTCTTCATCGGCATCGTGTGCAAGGACCACGGCGTCGCCAACCTGATCGGCAGTCTCGTCATGCTCTTCAGTCTTCTCTTCGCTGGCCTGTTGCTCAACCACGACGCGATCCCCGCGGCAGCACTGTGGCTGCAGTCGCTAAGTATCTTCCACTACGGATTTGAGAGTTTGATCGTCAACGAGGTTGCCATGCTCACGCTGCGCGATATGAAGTTCGGACTCAGCATTGAGGTGCCGGGCGCGACGATCTTGAGTAGTTTTGGATTCGATAATATGGCACTTTGGTCAGATGTGTCGAAGTTGGGCGCGTTTGCGGCTGTGTTTGTTGTGTTGGCTTATGTAGCTATGCATGTTCTGCTTGTAGAGAAGAGGTAGATAGAATAGGAATGTGAGTGTAAGAGGTGGAGGTGGAGTGGAAGAGCATGGGGCGGCGTTCAGCGGCTGTTTGGAATAGTTACTGTAGTACAGAATATACATGATTGGTAACAAGTATATAAATATGTTTTGTATTCTCAGGTGTCATAGGTGTCTGCTTGTGGATATTATTTATAGCCCCTTATCAGGGCCGTAGTTCCGTTGTCCCCAATGCATTCACACTACAGTCATCGCCACTTTCTAGTGCTCGCAGAAGTTATACTCAACTCCCTCCCATCCTGACTTCGACGTCTCATGGAACCGACTCCTAACCTTCATCAGCTCGTCCCGATAGTCGCTCGCCTCCTCCGCCGCAATCAACCCCTCAGGAATAATTTCATTCTTCCGCACCATCTCCATAATCTCAGCTGGAAGCTTGCGACCCGCATTCTGGTTAACTTCTTGCTTCTGGGATTTCTTGGCTGGGCGGTAGTCTTCAAGCAGCTCCAGCACCTCAGGAGGCATGTCGCCGGTGTTTGCGTTCGCGCCGAAAACCGCATCTGCCCACCAATCTAGCCGCTGCGGTGGCACGTTGCCCGTTGAGACGATGCGTTGATGCGGGTCAACGAGCCAGAGAGCGATGAAGCGTCTGTGGCCTGGTTTTGTTGGGTCTTGGAGTTTGAAGGGGGAGACTCTGTGATGACTACAAGACAGCGTTTGTTAGCTTGGCAATTCTCAACTAAGAAACTCGTGGAGTTGTTCAAACTTGGAGAAGAAGGAACTTGGTACATACAATACGTTGGGGAAGGCAAGAAGACGCCCTTGCTTGGTCTCAACGCTTCCGAATGGCTGGAGGCAGGCACTTGCTACACCACCTGATGGGCCCAGCGCCGTGCCATACACATGCTCGAGCCAGTTGTATTGGTCTTGCCCAGTAACGTCTTGCAGTTCTTCTTGGTAATACGAAGTTTGCATGCGGAAGGATAGGTGGCTGGGCGTCACATTCTCACTGTCAAGATAATACAGAGCTGTTGCGCAGATCCGCTCATTCATTTGACCTTCGACCTGTACCATCGCATTTAGTAAGTGATAAGGATTCGTGTCGTAAAATAACTTACATGCCAGCCGCCAATGGGGAAATCAGGTTTCTCGGGCGTTAGCTCGATGGTAGCCATCTTGACAATAACTTGGAGACCAGTCTCTTTGAATTTCTCGCGGATGCTCTCCTGGCAGAGGTAATTGACTGCTGACTTCTCATCCACTTCATCTGGTTCGGGGATCAATGGGTCGCGAACTTTTTTCCATTTTAATGCCTTCACATCGTCGGCTTAATAGTTAGCTTCGATCAACATCGCTTTCTTTGGGCAACTTACCTTCCTCATCGCGACTCGAATCCTCTGGAATCTCTACACCAAAGTCAACACCTCTATCTTCGTCGGAACTATATACTCTCTCGTCCTTAATGCTCTCCCAGTCGTCTTCAGTAAGCTCGTAATGGCTCTGTGCTAGCACTTCGGCATTGAATGGCTCCCATAATGCATCATCTTCGTCTCTATACAGGAAAAGGAATGAAAATTAGCGTCTTGAACAAAAGTTTCAGTTTAGGGACACTTACGATGCGCTTTTAGGCAAGGAGAAGCGCGAGTTTTGCCGCCCATGGGGGGGGATCTTTACATCCAGATGATTCCGATAGCTATCGTGTACGGTGAGAAACTGGTCCCACGCAGGAACAGCTATATCAATGAGCTTCTCTATAGTGCGGTAGATGCCAGGATACTTCGTTGGGTGGAGATTATTGATGTAACTCGTGAACTTCACAGTCCCGTCTTCCTGGAAAGCCAAGTTTGCTGGAAGCCATTGGTACTTATCAGACCAGTATTCGGAAGGAATAGCACTGCCGCCTATCCCATACGACATGTCACGCCCCGGGCGGCCAGTTTTGAGCGCCTCAGCCAAGGTTTTGCCTTTGCCTGCCCACTTCTCAATGGCATCGGATACACCAACAACTTCTTCCTGGAAAAAGTTTGATTTTCCTTGACATTCGTATTAGCTTGAGGCTAGACCTGGAGGCTATTGGATATAATACCATAGACAAGGGGATACATGGAAGGATGAACCAAGTCTTGAACCTTTTCATCACTTCCTGGATGCCAATCGACATTAGATGCCTGGTCAGCTTGTAGCTGATCAAATGCAGCGCGTAGTTCTTTCTGCAATTCCGGGGTCACGACAGTGTCTGACTTGACGATTGAATTACCAGCTGAATCAAGGGTCGGGATAAGGCCAGTACGTTCGAAGTGAGCAGCTTTCCATCTCAACTCCCTGATGCACTAATTCGGATGTTAATGTCTAATGTCTTGAATCCTCAGGTTAATAGCTCACATACGTGGTCAAAGGTATTTTCTGTAATGAAGCGTGCACGTGGCTTGGAAATTTTGTCAGCTGCATCGGCCTCGACCAGCTGTGAGAAGAGCCCGTCCTCTGGCTGCTCTAGGGCCTCCTTCCGCCACTTAGACACAATCTGCTCATCAAAGACTTTCTTGTGCCAATTGACCTTGTCAGACAATTGGTCCATCAACGCCATCATGAATACTTCGCGGACGGGCAAAAGTTGCGACTCGGCGCCCCAACAATTAGTGTGAGCACCAATGGAGTATGTCGGTCCATCATTTGAATAACAGTGTAGGTCAATATTGACGCCTGGGTATTCGTACGGCATGACTGTGGATATTGACTTATGAGAAGCGTGCAATGGAATCTGGCGCGACGATACAGAGAAGTTTGATGGAGAATGACCGACAAAAAAAGGAGTTCCGAGGCCACATCGACGTCTCTTTATACTTCCGTACACGCACCGGAGGGTTGGCGTTGGTAGGCCAATCCTGCCTGCCATAATGCATCGTCAATCGGGTCAGAAGCTTAGGCGGCCCACTTCAGTGTGAGGCAGCAGTGGCATGCCTACGATATATATGGATATATCAGGATTGGTGTGCATTGGTATTTATTTATTTATGTTATTTTATTAATTATTGCGTGGGTATTGTCATTTCACAGTCCGTGTCTGGGCAGGTTGGTTGTTGGTAGTTGCTCCGCACAATATTCGCACTATTGGAGCGATTCCAGGCAGGAATCCTTTGTGGCCTAGCGCTCACGAGGTCCGTGGCCTATAATGACAGCGACCTAATTGGCCTAAAATAGACGGTACGAACCAACACCACCACAATCTCTACCAAAAGATTTGTATCTTCAATAACCTCACTCAATAAGAAGCGGGTGATATTTATTTGGATGTATTTCACCAACTGCATGGTTGCCTATTTCTACTTCAAAAATACTCATTTTTGACATCATCCTCCATCTCCTCTTTTTCGCTCTCATCCCCAACCATATTTGCGCCCACGACATCACTCCTCCCACCCTTCCCTCTCGATCTTTTCTTCTCCTTCCTCAACCCCTCATCACCACCCCTCCATCCTTGCCTTCTCTTCACCACCACCCCGAACCCGTCCCTGTGTACCCCCCCTATCATCTCGCCCTCCTCCTCCAGCTTCTCAATCTCATCTCTCCCCAACCCATGATTTGACCTCAAATGATCCCTCGCCGCCCTTTGGTTATTAAATCCCCTCTCATACCTTTCGCATTCCTTAATGAGGCAGTACGCAGCGTAGATCCCAAATCTCCCAACTGCACTCTTCCCACCTGCTCTCGACCTGGACTCCCGGCTACGCGAGCGGCTCCTCGTCCTGCTTTCCATGCGAGCAGACCGTGTTCTTCTGGGTGGGGACGAATCCTCTATCTCCTCCTCTCCTTCTTCACTCAACTCCCCAAAATCGGGAACTTCCTCTGGCAAATACATTTCCTCCCTTACATCGCCCCCCTTCACTCCCTCCGTCAGTACCCTCACCCCCATCCCCTCTCCAAACAACGTCGCACATCTCCTTCCCGCCCGCTCCACCACCTCCTCCGGCCACCCCACCAACGCCGCCGCCCCCATAACCTCACTCCAATCCCTCACCCCCAGCCTCGCTCGACTCCCCCTACTCGAACTCCGACTCCTACTCCGGCTTAGACTCCGGCTCTGAGTCCGACTCCGCGACCGCGACTGCGTCGAGCGCGACGTCGAGCTCCGCGGCGAGTCAGCAGCGAAGGGAATGGACTTATGCTGCTCCCTCGCGATGCGCACCAGCATCTCTGTCTGCGTCTCCCCGGGGAGCGGGGCATGGACCTTCCTCGGGCGGCCGCGCTTCGATTTCTTCGGCGGGCTCGAAGCCGCGAGCGGGTGAGGCTGGTGAATTATTTCCCGTCTCGGGCGGCCCTGGCGGCGTTTGGGGGAGTCGGGGGTGGTGGGCGCGTTGTCGGTTTCGATGGCTGGAGAGAAGGGGTCGCCGCTAGTGGGGGAGGGGGAACGCTCGCGGCGGAGGCAGGCGCGGCGTGAGATTTGGAGTGCGGTGAGGAGGCTGTCGAGGCGTGCGATGGTGTGGCGGACTGTGGGGCGGAGGAGGCGTGCTGAGCGGTCGTCGTCCGCAGAAATGATGGGCTTGGAGGAGGACGGGTGTTCGAGGGCTGGTGCTTCTGAGTCTGTGGGGTTGACGTCGTCGTCTTCTTTCCAGCCTTCTTCTTGGGATTCTTGAGAATCACTGCCACTATCTCGTTCACTACTACTTTGTAATGATTCGTCGCTCTCCCACTTCCTCTTTTCAAACGTGCCCTTGGCGAATTTAAGCATCACGCCTGTCAACACCTCCTCCAGCTCTCGGCTCGGCTTCTGCTCGTCCGCCCTCTTCAACGTAAATTCCTCGTCTACTTTTGTGCCCTCGCCCCGTGGCACAATCTCAGGCTCAAGCGGCCATGCCGTCCACCTCTCCGGCGGCACAAAATTCTTCCCATCATCACCCACCTCTGCCGGGCGCCAGCGCTCCTGTTCTTCGTCAGTAACCTGAAAAAAATAACGCTGCACGACAGCACGCACCTTGCTAGCCCACGGCTTCAATTCTTTCATGAGATCCGCGTCATATAAAGACTTCTTCATCACGTGCGTGTTGTATAAATGCGCCGATAGATCCTGCGCCCCAAGCTTCACCAGGGAATCCGAAAGGGCAATCTCGTCCTCGTTGAAGGTACGCCATGTTGATTTTGGGCCCTTGAAGCGGCCAGGCCGTGGGGGGGACGCGATATCAGTCTCAGAGACATCGGTCCTGTTATACTCTGTATACTCGGTATCCGAATCCATTATTTCTTTCCCATGAGGCTGATATGCTGGAGACGATCACAGGCTCACAGGCTCAGAGGCAGGTACATAAGAAGCTTTGGTGGGGCGCGGCCGCACTAGTAGACTCCATTGTAGCGGGATATCAGACATTTCTGGGCCACTATCAGCGAATCAAAAAAAGAAAAAAATATCAAAAGAAATGACCAGGCTGGGGTTCGATCCCAGGACCTTTTCGGAACATCAAGAGAATGTTAACGAAACGTGATAACCAACTACACCACCCGGCCGTTGTTTTTGTTGGAGGTTGGAAGCTTATTGGAAATTTTATAGCAATGGTTTATCAGAGCTAGTAAATTTTGCTTTGTGCGTGGTAGCACTTGCTCTGTATGAGACGATAAGTGGATGGTAGTAGTAAAATTGTAGTTAATAGAGTCTATATTTTTTATTTAACCTATAAGGCGATGACATAATAATTACTGATCTGTGTAATTAATTATACTTATTTTTATTTTTGTGTCTACAAAAGTTAAAGTGATGCTAATTTGTACACGCCGTCGAGTTTATATAAATGTTCAGGCAATATTTTATTCGCAGCTAGAATAAACACATAACAAAAACAGATAATATCCCATAATATATAAACATTTAACAAGGGTTATTTAATCATATTTGCTATAGTACTCCAAGCTCTTAGTAGTCCATGACGCCACTCAAACTCCCCAGGGAAGGTACGGGGCGGCATCGTGCCTTCCTCGTAGCCTTTGCGGGTTTTATTGCATAAGGAAGGTGCTGCTTCATTCTCCATCGTGCCTTCCTCGTGGCTGTTGCAGTTCATATTGAAAAAGTAGGTGCTGCTTCTTCATCGTGCTTTCCTGTTTGAGCTCATTGCTTATAAGAGCGTGCGGCGCAACGGTTACTACAGTATCACATCAATGGCTTCCACCGAGCCTTGGAACCATTAAACCACCACAACAGAGGGTATTACTGCGAATAAGGACATTCTACTGCAACTTTATAGCTACAGAGGCCATGAAGCCGTCAAATCTCCGAACAAATGCTACGCAAACATGTCCCATTTTTCCACAACGCCGCCCGAAAATTGACACCCCTTAAAAAGCTATTCCCCTACTCTCTAACCCCTCCCTTCCCGGACTTCTCGATCTTCCGTCTCTTCGCGCGCAGTCCCTCGGCCTCCTTCTCCTTCTCCTTGTTACTATACACCATCTTCTCCAGGATCTTGCGCTTGCGTCGACTCAGCATCATCTTGCCGCGCTCCAGCTCCTCATCCTCTTCTTCCCTGGCCTTCGACAGCTTCTTCCGTGCGTCAGCCTTCGCCTTTGTCCGTGGGTCGACCTTGGTCTCCTTCAGCGGTACGCCAGACATCTCAGCCTCGAGCTCCTTCTGCCTCTGCAAGGCTGCGGTGGTCGCCTCATCCTCAGACTCTTGGTCCTCCTCAGCGTCAGAGAAGCCTCCGAAAGTAGCGTCCTTTGCAACCTCCTCGTCATCATCCTCCTCATCAGAGCCAGCAACCTCCATACCCTCAGCCGTGGCATCAATGTCGATATTAGCCACCTCAGCCGCAGTAAGCTCCTCAGCATCCTCCTCCTCATCTTCCTCATCCTCCTCGTCAGAGGTATCAGCCTCCAACTCCTCGTTCTCGCGCTCCTGCTCATCAAGCGGTGCGCTTGGGTCGTAAGCTCCACGGACCTTCTTCACGAAAGGACTCAAATGCGGTGGTAGCTGCGCACCCGGTGCGTACTGATCCGCGCGCTTGAGTTCCTCCTCGTTAATGCTATCCCACACCCACTGCGGCTGCACATAGGTGCGGCCCGGGACCCTCGAGCCCTTGACGAGCGTCTGCGCGGTCTGGTTATCCTCACCCTCGACCTGGCGCGGTGGCCTGTCGACGATTTGGTGCGTGATGGACGGGTCGAGCTCGTTGTGCGTGAATGCGCCGGCACCGAGGACGGCGTCCCAACCGATGCGCTTGCATCCGAATGCGCGCAGGATGAACTCGAGTGGTTGGCGGGGAGTCTCACGGGAGAGGAAGAAGGTGTAGTTAGCAAAGAGGGTGGAGGGGTCGGTAGAGGAGTACGAGGGCTGCGGGAGGATGTCTCCGCCTGGCGCGACTGGAACGAACTTGTCAAGCGCATCGGTTGCTCCCTCTGCGTCTTCCATGTCGGCGTCGGCTTTGGAGGCCAATTCCTTGGCCTTCTCCTCTGGGACGTTCAGCTGGGCCATCAGTTTATCGATTTCGGCTTGGAGCTTGGCATCTGGCTTTGCGTTTCTTTGCTCTTCGCTAGTCAGGCCAAACTTGGGCTGCTCAATCGGTCCGACGGAGTTTCCTTCCAGGGTGAAAGCACCGAGCTCAGCACCTTGGTCGTCGCTCTCCTTGTTGAACTTAGGGGGGTAGGCGAGGCCTAATGATGTGTAGAGCCTGTAGTTGACGAATCCGAGGAGGGTTTGGTAGAATTCCACAAAGGTGCCCATTATCCTGAAATCGACATCTCCAGTGACACGCTGGTTGAACTTGTATGGGACCAACCAGAGGATATCCTGTCCTTGAATGGTCGCCTGGTAGTAGATTCCCTTGATGGACAGGAACGACTTGCGCAGGCTGTGCGACACAATCAGGTAGTGCTCGAACTCGAGAACCAACTTCTCGCATCTCGCAATCATCTTCGCTGGGACAGAGTCCGTGGATGGGAGGTTGGCAAAGAGGAACAGCATCGACAAGCAGTCGTCCAAATCTCTCAGGGCGTCGATGAATGTGGGGTAGCGCTCTCTGATGACATGGTCCAAGGTGTACTTGGCCCGGCCAGTCTTCTCAGGTCTCGAAGCATTGCGCTCGAGTCTGGAGGCATTGTGTGCGTCGCCTCTGCCGAGGGCCCTTGCAATCTTCTTCTCAAGCGCCTTCTGGTCGCGGAACTTCTGGAGGAGCGGCTCGTGGAGAAGGTACTGGATGTCCTTGGTGTAGTAGAAGGTGGTCGCTGCGTGCGAAGTGCTCGAGGCCTTCTTCTTGTTGCGTGGCTCGCGGGGGTAGATTCCCTTCCAGATGCAGAGTTTGCGAAAATCCGGGAGACTGATTTGAAGCTTTCGGACCGCCTGCGTTCTGGTGATGAAGTTCTTGGCCTGGCCAGAGGTGCCTATTTGGTTACGTTAGAGAAAATCTTTTCGGATCAATGGCAATATAACTCATACCCTTCTTCTTTATTCTACCCATTATTACTGTAATTGTTTGTAGAGCGTAGAACCTTGATCTCTTGGCTCTGTGGAGTTGAGATAAGAAGGTCGTCTTTTTTCAAAAGTTCGCGAGGAAGAAATCGAATCCCAACTTTCTGTATCAAGGTCTTATCTAATTGGCTCAGCAGCTCACCGCCCGCGCACAGACCACATCCTATCAATCGCGGTTCAGGACAGTTACATACGAGGAAGCCTCCGAGCTCGAATTGAAGGAGCTGAAAGTCGAATTATTTACGAATTTACGCGCAGCACGGCAATGGTTTTGCTTGGTGAAAGAATTCCATTTGCCTACAGATGAATGCGATGAAGCTTGACAAGCAGACAGCGTCCGTGTTTGGGGCGGCGGCTGTCTTGCGCCTGGCTCTTTTTACGGCATTCCCGACCCTCCCAGACACCTTGACGGGCCGAGTCGAGATATCAACGCCGGTGACCAGCTTTAAGAGATGTAAGTAGTGCGATGAAGCTGTGATGTACGATTCTAACTTTTTATCAGTGCAAGAAGGTCTCTTTCTCTACAACCACAATGTCTCCCCATACGATGGCGGGGTGTACCATCAGGCGCCCCTTCTCCTGCCATTCTTCTCACTCCTCCCAAACTACTCGACATGGCCGATATTTACGAATATAATATACATATTGGTGGACCTGCTGAGCGCCGTGGCTTTAATGAAGATTGCTGAGTCCGGGGAATCTGTTTCCACGAAGCTGTACACATCCCCTCGAAAGGAGAGGAGATGGAGCAGCACCAAGATCGCGGCCTTGTATGACACCTTGCCAGCCCGACTTTCACTTTCCATGCTGACTTTGACGTTATAGCTTCTTATTTAATCCCTTTACTATCGCGACCTGTATTGGCCGCCCAACAAGCGTCTTCACGAGTTGCGCCATCCTCCATGCCATTGCGAAGGGTGTCAACGGGGCTTCGTTTACGAGCATGTTCGCCCTTGCGTTTGCATCATATCTGTCCATGTATCCGCTGCTACTTCTCCCACCTCTTGTGCTGCTTTGCTACGACAGGCGGCGAGCATCAAAGGTACAAGAGTCCTTGATCAGTTTCGTCCTCAGCACTGTACCTTCTGTCGGAGGTTCCATCTACGCCCTGCTATATATGTCGTACCAGATCTCTGGATCTTGGGAATTTATCCCCTCGACATATGGCGTTCAGCTGCTCTTGCCCGACTTGACTCCCAACGTTGGGCTGTGGTGGTATTTCTTCATCGAAATGTTCGACTCATTCAGGTCCTTCTTCCTCGGCGTCTTCTGGCTGCACCTGTCGTCGTACGTCGTGGGGCTCTCAATCCGTCTTCGCGACCAACCACTCTTCGTCATCACGACGCTGCTTGGGATATTCGCCATATTCAAGCCATATCCATCCATCTCTGATACGTCGCTCTACCTGGCCATGATACCGTTATACCGCCACGTGTTCCCCCTGATGAGGTACAGCTACCTGGCGACGTCAACGATATTATATGCCACTGCTTTGGGACCAGCATTCTACTACTTGTGGATCTATGCGGGAAGCGGGAATGCCAACTTTTTCTACGCCATCACGCTGGTGTGGAGTCTTGCGTTGAGTATTTTGGTTGCGGATGTGTTGTTTGCAGTTTTGAGAGATGAGTGGGAGGTTGAGCGGCCAGAGATGATTGGGAAGGAGGTTCAACAAATATAGAGCGTCGCGGGTGTAGGAACTCCCCTGGCAAAGCTTCCAAATGGAATTGTATATATATATGAAAGATAAGATGAAGTATCTAAGTATTTGATCAAGTGCCCTTGATGTTCATTTCTGCGTAGTTGACGAGGCTTACTTCCACAGTTTACAGATGTAGGGTAACAGAAGGAGTATGGCAAGGAACTCCGAGGCAAGTAAGAAAATGACATAAATACATTCGAGCGATGCATTCGAGGAATGCTGGACTACGCTCGCAAATGCGAGAAGTCGAAGTCCTAGGTGCGGTAGAAACAGACCGTAGAAGTTTGGGGGCACCAAGGGTTTTGGGAAGAGATTGCGAGGCTTAATGAAAGGCAGCCGGTGGTAACTGGTCGAGTCTGCAGCAGCAGGTTGAGATGGCGGTGACATGGTTAACTGAGGGTGAGAAGTAGGCGACCGGTGACACGAGTGAGACAACATGTGGTTTCTCGAACAGGAGGGGTGTACTTCCGCCAGTTCCTCGCGCCTGCACACACATGGGGCATTTAAAAATTACCTCCTGGAAGTAACAATCGTTTCTAACTTCTCCTTGAGCTTTCGTAAAGTAGCTATCTACTCCAATATATAATTGAATCCCACGTCTAAATATGAATAAACAGCCAGACGGGCCGCTACGGGGCGCTTATTATCGCCTACTTTATCGGCAATCATGACCCGTGCACCCGTCAAACTAACCTTACTGCATGCATGCTAGCCCCCTACCCTTAGCATGGCCCATGCTTGTCATGCAGCTTGCCGAGCCGTAATTTAGTGAGGCATGCAGCGGCTTTCACGAGCTTCATAATGCCCGAATGACTGTATGGATCCTATTGCCCAAAGAGCCTCGCCGAACATGAGTAGCCACTCCCTTTGAGCTTGCGACATGCTCTGATCGAATTTGAGACTGTCGGATTATCCCAGATGTGCTCGTCACAATATGACGGACGCCTTGGGCAGAGTGGCTATGAACAGCCCGTCCGATCTTCGAAGAAGTCATGCTACCCCGCCCAGCACCACAGCGATGCGGAACAGATACAGTGTTACCAGTGATGAAATTGGTGAGTCTAGCTCACGAAACAGCGAGCAACAAGAAAGATCGACCGACGACACTTATAAGCCCATCGACGCATCACTCACCGACTCCGCACGGAACAGCCATGGCAGAGGGAGCCACCGAAGTCACAGGAGCAGAGCATCTGGCGGTTTTCTCCTCTCCGATAATACATTTTTCGAGCCGCCGGCACACGAAACTCGAGCATCGACGGGGAACCAGCTTACTCCCCCACGGAAGCGACAACAACGGCGTGATAATAAGGGGAAGGTTCCTGTTAGACCCTCGACAGATATGACAAATGGAGGGAGCCCGTTAGCGACGCATGTAAAACAGGCAGGTATCCGAGAGAAGGCTCATACGGATGGCTCAAATACAGAAGAGAATGCGGCCAAGGTGAACGTTGGCAAGACGATCCAAACAGGACTTGATGTGGACTCTGCACAGATTGTGAATCTCGCTCTTAACCTGAGCGAGAGCAGACGTCAGGCAGCCAGGAGGGTTGTAACAGTTCCATCGCCTCCAGCGATCCATGGTTTTGAAGATACCTTTGGGGGAGGAAGCTTGCGTCAGCACCTTCAAGCTCAAAGACGGTCGTCACGCAACATATCACCCAAACCAGATAAAGGAGAGAAATTCGGCGTGTCTCCCAAACCAGCACAACCTATAACCAGCCCTTTACAAACTTCATTTACTCAGGATGCCGAACAAAAGTATGAGTTTTCAGCAGCTACTCTGGCTCGAGCGGAAAAGGCAAAAAATGCCTTTGAGCTTATGGCTCAGTATAGACGTTTGCTGCAATATCTGCCTCCGTTGAAGTCACAAGGCTTAACGCCCGTGTCAACCACCACCAGTCCACCGGGAACATCAGCAGGAGTTCCAGGTAGGCCAAATATCTCGCTATCACGATCCAGCACGGCAACGAACAAGCAGATTGGCAGGCCTTACAACCCGCTACAGTATATACGCAACAGGAAAGTCAGAGCGAGAGAAAGACAACCGATCGATGGGGAAGTACAGGGTTTTGGGGATGTTGAGGATGTTACCGCATGGGTTGACCGCGTGGCAAAGCACTGCCGCAGCGATGGTTACGAAATCAGTGACTGTTTGGAATTGCCGCCTTTGCTGCCTGATGAGGGAGAAACTCAGGCCCATGTTGCTGCTGGAGCCGATCCTAGTAAACCAGCTGCTCCACCTATCAAGGTGAAGCGGCCGAGAATTGACTGGATGATCAGTGCACCAAATATGCTGGCGGATGTCGTTTGGCTGGAACAAAGTGACAACAAGAAGTTGATTGAGGACAATCGAGAGAGGAAGATATTCCCACCGTCCACGAATCTGACCAGGTTACCGACCAGGACCAGTGAAGAGCAACTGCGGCACCTAGAACAAGAACGACGCAGGACTGAGCAAGAGACCGAGGAAGAAGAATCAGTACAGTCGCCTGACGCGAAACCAAGGAAGCCTGAAAAACTACACGTCGAAACTAAATTACCTGCGTTTAACTCTATCAGGCGCCCTGGCTGGAATGGTTCGGATACAAATCATGCACCCAAAATCCGGCACAGACTACACAAAGTAGCCCGGAAGCTGGATAGCGCCGGTCCAATAAAGTCTCACAGGGTAGATTCCGACTCGTCTGATAGCGATGACTCTCTCTACAATGCTCAGAAGAGGAGAGGTCGGAGCGATACACAGGACAGTTATGCCCTTAATCGCGACATCTTGGAGAAACAGATGTCACAAATGATAGCAAAAGAGACAGACGACGAAAAGAAAGAGGTTCCTGAAAAGAAAGAAGAGCCGAAAATTGCATCATCTGTCGAGGCGACACCGTCACCTGTAGTTCCTGGGAGGGGTGAGGAGTCGGACACACTATCTCCCCGAAAATTGATCGCAAGGAAGCCAAGACCCGAGTTACATCGTCGAAACTGGTCCCTGAATTATGGAGACAAAGCAGCTCCATTGGGAAGGAGCAGTCTAGAAGTTCCTGGTCAACGCCCCAGCGAATGGCCAAGTAGCGACTTGGACACGACAGCTCCAAACTCGCCAGAGTCCAAGGCATCAAAGCTGTTGAATGCTCTTATTCCCAGCATATCCATGGACCTTTCCCCCCCTCATAGTCCGTTGTCACCCAGCCACAGCCACAACCACAAAATGCCTCTTGACCGAGTCAGGTCAAAGATTAGCAGGTTTCGAGAGCGGAGCGCGGAACCACTGGGGCGTCGTCGAAAAGGAGATCCCGAACTCGACCCAGATCGAAAACTGAACTTGCAGGACAGTCCGGGTAGCCCCCTTGATAATATACGTTCTCTCAGTCCAAGAAAGAGGCCACCGAAGGGGCCGGCTGATAATAACATCAAGTCACCAAGTGCTGCCTCGCTGGCGAGGCAAAGGCCGCCGAAAGACGGGAGCCCACCTAGTGTGGCTGGAAAGCCAAAGAGTCGCAACCCTATTGCAAGGGTAAGTGGTCTGTTATGGACGAAGGACGATACCAGCGCATCAGAGAAGCAAGGCGATACCGCCCCTGAAGACACCGATATCGACGAAAATGCTTTTGAATCGAGCAAGGAGGAATCGGAATCAAGTCGCAGAAACTCCATAATTACAGATCAAGGCAGCACCAGAGGTGCCGCTTCCCGAAAAGTCAAAGCCCTTCTTGGCGAAATGTCTACTTTCATCTCTCCTACAGAACGCCATCGCGGTCGGCCAACGGATGCCAAGAACGGGACCCAAATATCCCCTGATTTCGACGCCCAAACGCAGCGACAAAAAGCCCACGCAAAGCAGCGTCAAGACCGCCTCGACCGCCTCAGACCCCCACGCATCGACATCCAACGCGCCTCCGGCGACTCCTCTCCCAAAACTACCTCGCGCGACCGCTCTCCACAAGGCAGCCTCCTGCGCGTCCACAGCGCCGACGCTCGCCTAAACTCCATTCTTAATATCCCTGGCATAAGCCCCATGCGAAACACCTTCCTCCCCGCCACCGACCTCGCTGCCCTCGCCGCCCGGCGCCCCAGTCTCGTCGGCTCGCGCCCGCGCGACCCAAGCGCTGAACCAACGCACATCACGCGCCAGGATGTGGCACGCGTGCGTGCCCTCCTTCTCAGCTCAGGTATCAAGGCTAAGGAACTCACGCGCCGCCATAATGAGCTGCGCGATCTCAATAACGCCGCTGCATACCGCTTCGCTACCGTCGCGGAACTGGTACCAGACTTAGCGCTCGAAGGGGCCCCGCGTGCACAGCAGCACCTACTCGCTGCGCGTGTACTGGAAGAGGATATGCGCCGCTCTGCGCGGGCGTGGGAGGCAGCTGCGGAGACGTTTCGGGACGGGAAGATAGCGGATCTGGGGAAGCAGGTGGAGCTGTTGCAGGAGAAGTTGGATGGGCCGGGGGGGCTAAGCGAGCAGGGGAAGAAGGCTGCTGATGAGGCGGATGAGTTGGCGAAGGAGGTGATGGGGTCGCAGATGTTGAGGGCGAAGGCGTTGGCGGGGGCGATGGATACGATGATGCGGAGGAGAAGGAGGAGGTTTAGGTGGGCGAGACGGGGTGGGTGGGTGTTGGTTGAGTGGGTGCTGGTGGGGGTTATGTGGTGGGCGTGGTTGGTTGTTGTGTTGCTGCGGCTGTTCAGGGGGTTGTTTAGGGGAGTAGTGGGGGCGGGGAGGTGGTTGTTTTGGTTATGATGAGTAGCTACAGACACTCTTGGAAGGGGTTTTAACGATTGTATGTATGTATTTTAATAGTAATGGTAATGTGAGATTATGAGATATTAGGGGCGACGATTGAAGAAAATATTATTGTGCATCCCGGTGACCAGGTATGCGTGTTCATGGTCTGATAGCACCCCGCTCCCATCCACAGTTATATAGTACAGAAATGTACCATTCTACGCTGTCTTTACCCAGCGTCCTCCTCGTCTTCCCGCTTTGTCCCTACATGTCTAGGCTATGACGCTTTCCGCTTTACAACAGCAATAAACGACTCGCTCATTCAATCCTCTTCTTCCCCTCCTCAGCGCTCAGGAAGCGAGCTGTGCTCATGCCCCTCTCGTGTCTCGCCACAAGCCCGCCTAGAACCTTGTCCTTGCGCAGCTTATTGACGGTCTCGTTGTAACCCTCTGTAGCCCATGGGCGGGGGATAAGTTTGGGCCAGTTGACCTGCGTCAAAGTTAGGATCTAGTCACACAGTGCATATATACCGAGGGGAAAACTTACATAAAGCATGCCATTCTTGAAAATGAACGACGCGCACAGCCCACCAATAACGAGCCAGAAGATCGTAAACAGCCGCAGTGGCAGCACCGCGCTCTCGGGCACCCGCAACGTGAAGATACCGAGCAGCACGAAGAATACTGCAAAAGCGAGGACGTATGGTACGGCCTGGATGAGCACAGGACGCCTATCCACAAAGACGGATGTATTCCCAATGTTCCCCGTGGCAGGTAGATGCACGCCCAAAAACAGATCAAACGAGTCCTGCTTCGGCCCATCGAGGAAATTGTTCTTCGCGTACCGCGTGATCGAGTTGCTCAGATCCTGCAGCGCGCCGGCCTTGGTACGGTTCCCCGTGCGCGTGAAATCCGTCTTCAGCGCGCCGGTGCCAGAGTACGACTTGGACACCACGTCGGCGTTGTCGGCCCAGATGTTGCGGAAGAGCGACTCGAAGGCGGAGTCGGAGTTGAAGGTCTCGTCGCGGGGGAGCACGCCGAGGTCGCGCAACATGCGGTTCAGGGTGTGGCGCGCGAGCATGGACTGCACGACGTTGGTGCGGTCGAGACAGTCCATGCAGTTGGTGCGGATGATGCTGTTCTGGAGGCTACGCACGTCAAGGCGGCCGGTGGTGTCGGCGGGCATGTCGGTGGCGCGGAAATAGGCCTGTTGCTGGAGGGCGCCTTCGAGCTGGTCCAGGAGGAGCTGGGCGCGGTGCCATTGGAGACCCTTGGTCTCGTTGTGGAAGTCGAAGTAGACGTAGTGGAGGCGGTCAAATTCTTGGCTCCTTGACCGCGATTCGACGAAGTGGATCTTCTCATCCGATTTCTCGTCACTTTGCTGAGACTCCTTGGGCGAGGAGAGAAGAAGCTTCACGACTTGCTCGTATGACTCCTTCATGCGCTTCTCACGCCCCTTTTGGTTGACCAAGTTGACTAAGTAGTTGTCCCCATAGAGGCGGATTTGCTCGTCGAAATGGGCCTTTGCCGCGCCCACCGCCGATTCTACGCCCCTTACTTGGAGTTTAGGTGTGTAACTCAGAGAGTTGACCTCGGCCCAGTATACGGGAATGCTACCACGAGTTTGAACGTATGACAGCACCTGGACCTCTTTGCCATCGGAGCCGCCTACTTTGCCATTTTGCATGCCACCACCACCGGCAAATCCACCAAGCCCCGCTCCGCTTTCGTTGATTATAACGATCTGCTCCGTCTCGTTGAAATTAGACACATTTCCTGACTCGTCAATACCTCTTGAGAAGTATCTTGTTCCAGCGCGGTGTCTTGACCTTCGAGTGATCAGAGCGATTGTCAATGGCCTCCCCTTGACAGTTGTGGGTGATATCTCGAGCATGCCGAACATAACAGGCAGGATGAATGGGTCGGCACCCGGCTGCTGGCCAAGTTGCTGCCTGCTCCCTGAGGAGCGGAAGTCGATGAGATCTGACTGAATGAACCTGTTCCAGAAAAAGCGGTCGTCTGCCCGCTTCCATAATGGCTGGCTCTGGTCGATCTGGGCCTGGCGTTGGAAGCTGTTGGTCAAGTCGGACGAGTATGAAAAGTACATCGGGCTGGTCTTGATGAAGCCCTTGAGGAGCGTGAGGTAGATATCTTCGTCATTGTCGTGGAGGGGTCGTTCGCGCAACGGGAGAAATTCGGTCGCAATAACTTTGTATACCATGTGCCCCTTCAGTCGGCCCATGGGCTGCGCCTTTGTGATAACAATGATATATTTATCTAATGGGCAGACATAATTAGCCAAGTCCAGGTTCTAAGAGGGGTTCAAACCCACCCAATCGCAGTCTGATCATGCCAAGGATACCAGCGATGCTCGAGACACGCTTTCCGCCCAAGAGCTTCCCATCATTCAACCTGATATCGCCAGTTGGGCGGTCTACTACCAGTGTAGCCGCCGAGGGTGAAGAGGGCGATGTGAAGGCATAATGCGACGCCGAAGCGTGGACATTTATATCCCTGAACGGCAAGCTAGGCGCCGCCATGATAGCTGAGGTTTTGCGTTGGTGAGCTTCGTCCGATTCTAATCGACCTGCATTCCAAAAGCTCGTAAGATATTAATAATTGCAAGAATTTAAGTCTCCAATCCTCCTGGTAGTTGTACAGTAAACAGAACGGCGGTTCAATTTAACCGTGACAAGAAATACAGGTGATTTTGAATATCATCCGGTCCAAGAATCGATCAAGAAACGTGGTAGCCTGGGAAGCTCTCAGCCTCTCTCCCCAGCCTCACCTAATCTTAATAGCACGTGCTAATGCACGTGATTTTAATGATAAATACTACCACGTGACTATTTCCGCCACAGTTTGGTGAAAGGGTGGGAAAGGTGGCGGGCCGAGAGAAAGAGCGAGAGCAGGTTCGCCAGGTTCGCCGTAGTATTATGTACTTTACAGTACTATATTATACGGGACGGTACACTAAACTACTTCTTGCTGTGGCACAACAGGCTGGTCCACCATTGTATACGCAGGTCCGTCGGTCCATGAATCCCCAAAGCCCATCATCCGTCGTCACCCTCAACCCTCTTCTTCGCCCTCAATAAGATCAACCAAACCAACTCAACAAACAACCCACCCACTGCTACAACATTATACCACTGAAGCAGCCAGACAAATATTATACCAAGCCTCTGCAAAATCACAACTGCTCCCCGGCCCGTCTCTCACCGTTATCGATCAGCCTTCTTTCTTTGAGGCAGCTGTCAAATAGGCCGCCTATCAATCATCTCAGCCGCCCATAACCACTTCTTACCTCACACAACATGGCTGCAAGAGGCCCTCCTGGCGCCAGAGCGAACAATGCTCGCTTTGCGCAGTTCAAGCTTGTGCTTCTCGGTATGTCCGCGATCTCCCTGCGTCCTTGGATACGAGTGCTAATATGAGATGTAGGCGAATCTGCCGTCGGAAAGGTATGCATGCATGTTGAGGACCCCAGGCTTGACCTGTCGCCGACGTTTACTGACACTTCTCTCATAGAGTTCCTTAGTTCTCCGTTTTGTCAAGGTATGAGGCTCCCTCGTCCCAAAACCTTCACCCCTTTGCATCGCAGCTGACACTGTCACAGGATCAATTCGATGATTACCGCGAGTCAACGATCGGTGCCGCCTTCCTGACCCAGACGATTTCGCTAGACGAGGCCACCACTGTGAAGTTTGAGATTTGGGATACCGCGGGACAGGAGAGATATAAGTCGTTAGCGCCGATGTACTACAGGAATGCCAACTGCGCCGTCGTCGTTTATGATATTACACAAGCTGTATGTCTTCTTGCAACCACAACCATTGACACAGAAGCTAACATGTATCTCAACAGTCGTCCCTCGACAAGGCAAAGGCATGGGTGAAAGAGTTACAGAGGCAAGCGAACGAGAACATCATCATCGCCCTTGCCGGCAACAAGCTCGATCTCGTCACCGAACAACCAGACAAGCGCGTAATCCAGACTGCGGATGCCGAGGCATATGCCAAGGAGGCCGGCCTTCTCTTCTTCGAGACATCCGCAAAGACCTCAGAGAACGTCAGGGAGTTGTTCACCGCCATCGCAAAGAAGCTTCCCCTCGACCAGGCCGGACCACGGAACCCACGTTCGGGACCAAGGCCAGGTGTAGATCTTCGCCCAGAAGCAGCCAACACGCAAGGAGGAGGCGCGTGCTCTTGCTAAGTGATGCTGTATGTTATAACGGTTTAATGGATGTTGGGCAAGGGGGTTGCATGTGAGGGTGGGAGATTCGTTGCGTTTAGGGTTGCTGGCTTTCTCGATTCCTCAAGGCTCCGGAGAACAGAAATTGCGGTGCTTCGCATTTGGTATGTTTCTATAGGACTAGCCTTTTAATACCTTGAACTCTCCTTTTTGTTTGTTGGGCAGAGCCGCTGGTGTTTGGACGCTGCGGCGGGGGAGCGAGAGGGTCGTGGCGCTGTTTTTGGCAGCATGTGGGATGTATAAAGGCGATAGAGCAGCTTCACACGACTTTAGTTATTCAGATGATTCTGTAAACTTTTATGTTTGGGTTTTACTATGTGAATTTTGCTATTTAACTCTCTGAATGCCCTATAAATCGTGATGTTAGCTCACATGTATTGCGGAGCTGATGATGCGGCCGCTTGGAACCGGAATCGGAAAGGCTTGGCATTCCGGCGGCTTCCCGAGCTTCAATTCAAGGAACGTCAAATAGCTTTTCTCCAAGCCCACGCGAGCCAGCATCAACACCACGACCACATTCCTTCCGCCAACGCAGGACGTCATGCTGCGAGCCTCCCTTAGAGCAACAACTGCGCTCAGCAATGGCTCCATCGCGGCCAGAGCTGGGCGTCAATTGCTCGGCGCGCAGGCGGTCTATAACCGCACCTCTGCCGTATGATATATCCCAAACAGCATCAGCCCGACGTGCGAATGCAGCCAGACTAACGAGTACTATAGAGGAGCTTTGCAGATAACAAGAAGCCGAGCATAACCAACCCCGAGCCAGTGGTTCTCCCAGGGTCCGAAAGCACAACGCACGCCGAAGTTCCCCTACCACCAGGAAAGGTCGCCAGCTCGATAAACTCGGCGACTCCCCAGACCCCAAGCGCAGATTCGAAGATCACCCAGAGCGTGCCTCTGACACCTCCATCGCCTAGCAAGGTCCAGTCATCTCCACCGACGTCGGTGGGCTCAGCACCGCCGGCTGCAACCGCTTCGACACCTCCACCACCGCCTCCAAAGAAGTCGCGAAAGTTAATCCGCAAGCTGTTCCTTACACTGCTGGCACTATCCCTTGGAGGATTTGCTGGTGGCGTCTACTACTCTCGCGTCAACGACAACTTCCATGACTTCTTCACGGAGTACATTCCTTTCGGCGAGGAGGCAGTCCTCTACTTCGAGGAACGCGATTTCCGCAAGCGCTTCCCCGTCCTGAACAACAAGCCAAGGAGAGAGTTAGGAAACCGCGTCACGATCCCAAGTTCGAGCGGTGTTTCATGGAAGCTTGCAGAGGACAAGCCAGCACAGCCTGATGTGACAAAGGATGCGACTGCAAAGACCGGCGGCGCACCTGACCTTACGCACAAGGAGAAGGTGGAGAGCGTGAAGGGTGTTAAGAAGCCACAGGTTTCCGATGCAACTGCACCAGCAGCTGCTTCACCCCTCGCGGCTGCCGAGGCAAAGTCTGCCTCCGAGCCAGCTGTGAAGCCAACAGTGGTCGATGGACCAGCTCCAGTGGCGGCCAAGAAGGTCCCAGAGGTCAACGAGCCTTCCGTGTACACGCCATACGTTGAGAGGATCGACCCCATCAACATCAAGAACGCCAACGACCCCGTGGTTCAGGATCTTGTCAAGATCGTTAACGACATCATTCTTGTTGTCAACGCGGACAAGGCCGGAAACAAATTCTCCCCCGTCATCAAGAACGCCAAGAGCGAGCTTTCCAAGGTCGGAGACAAGGTCCAGGCTCTCAAGGCCATCGCCATGAAGGAAGCCGATGAGAAGGTCAAGGCCTCGCACGAGGACTTTGACCGCGCCGCCAAGGAGCTCATCCGCCGCCTCGAGGGCGAGATGCACGAGCAAGAGGGCCGCTGGAAGGAGGAGTACGAGGAGGAGCGCTCCAAGCTCCAGCAGCACTACGAGCAGCGCCTCCGCTCCGAGATCGCCCACGCCAAGGACGTCAACGAGCAGCGCCTTCGCAACGAGCTCCTCGAGCAAGCCGTCGAGATGAAGCGCAAGTTCGTCGCCGAGGTCAACGACCGCGTCGAGGAGGAGCGCAACAACCGCCTCGGCAAGCTCACCGACCTCTCCAAGACGGTCGAGGACCTCGAGAAGCTCACCACCGGCTGGACCGACGTCGTCGACTCCAACCTCAAGACGCAGCACCTCCACGTCGCCGTCGAGGCCGTGCGCGCCAACCTCGAGAACTCCCGCTCCCCCAAGCCGTTCGTCCGCGAGCTCGCAGCCCTCAAGGAGATCGCTGCTGCTGACCCCGTCGTCGACGCCGCCATTGCATCCATCAACCCGCTCGCTTACCAGCGCGGCATCCCCACCTCCGCACAGCTCATCGACCGCTTCCGTCGCGTCGCGGGCGAAGTCCGCAAGGCTTCCCTGCTTCCTGATGAGGCGGGTGTTGCCAGCCATGCTTCCAGCTACGTGCTGAGCAAGCTGCTGTTTAAGAAGCGCGGGATGGCGGCTGGAGATGATGTGGAGAGCATTCTTACAAGGACCGAGACGTACTTGGAGGAGGGGAACTTGGATGAGGCTGCTAGGGAGATGAATGGACTGACTGGATGGGCGAAGACGCTGAGCAGGGATTGGTTGGGCGAGGCCCGCAAGGTGTTGGAGGTGCAGCAGGCGCTTGATGTGAGTTTTCCCTTCCTTCCCGCGACGTTTGTTGTGGAGGCAGAAACTAATATTTTATCCAGGTCATTGCCACAGAGGCTAGACTCCAGAGCTTGAGGATGGATTAAATAGGGGGGTTTCATTTGTTTTTGTCATCGGTAGCAGCGAGGGAGCTTGCTTAGAGGACTTGTACGGTACAATGATAAAAGGTGTACAAATATAGAAAATAAAGTGCCTTACCTGTAGTTGTACAGTGCAATAATAGTGCTTGCTTGTGACATGTGAAGCAGGTGAAGATTGAAAGGGAGAGTGCTGAAGGTGGCATTCAAGCCAATATATTCTAACAACTATCCTATTCCGACACGGACCCCATCGCCTTCAGAAAGCCTCCCACCAAATGAAGGCTTCCCGTAACAAGCACATGCACCTTCTCCGGGTGTCGAGCCTTTGAAACCTCCCTAGCACCAGATATCGCCGATTCTATACTCGCATAAACAGCAGGCTCACCACTTCCCCCAACCTCCGCCCACGCAGCCGCCGTCTCGCGTTGCAGCGTATCTACATATGGCTCAGGCACATCTTTCTCAAACGGGATATTCGTCGGAAACCCCGATAAGCTGAAGATATCCCGAGTCCCCGTCGTCTCTTGCAGGCTCGCCTGCAGTTTCTGCGCCAGCCTCGGCGCGTCGCGGAGTTGCGAGTTGAATATCAACACGCCGAGTTGGTCCGTCTTCGGGTTCCATTTCCCGGCGAACCAGCGCGCGACCTCGGCGAGGCTATCGTCGGTGTGGGCGCCGTCGATGAGCCATTCGATGTTATTTTCTTGGATGACTTGGCATCTGCCAGGCCACTCGATTTCAGATAGGCCCCTTTGGACCTCTGGGGGTGTGTTGTCTTCTGGTATAGCCCCGAAGCCAATGGCCTTGAGATGGGAACTGAGAGCCGCAATAGCCAGACTGGCATTGTCTTTTTGGAAGTCCCCCTCAAGACCGAGTTTGAGCTCGTCGCTGACAAGCTCGGGTCTCCGCTTGACGACTGTGAGTTCTGTGCCAGCTTCTGCGGCCCTTTCTTGTAGAACTGTCATTGCCTCCTCAGGCTGTGGGACAGTGAAGCAAGGCACGCCGGGCCTCATGATACCTGCTTTGTTCCACGCGATCTCTCCCAGGGTGTCGCCGAGCATGCCAACATGGTCAATGCCTAGCCTTGTGATAACTGAGGTCGTTTTCGCCTCTTTAGATATAATATTGGTGCTGTCATACTCGCCGCCGATGCCACACTCGATAATAGCAGTCTGCACATTCTCTCGCAGAAAAGTGTGTAGAGCCAGCATTGTCAGGAAGCGGAAGTACCCCGGCTTGGTCTCCGCTCCTTGTGGATTCGGATGGCCATCCTCCAGCGCGAAGGCGGTGAATTTATCCCATACCTCGAAGAACCGCTGTGTAAACAGTTCTTTTGAGATTGGTAGCCCATCCAGCCGGATGCGCTCACGTGGGGTAATGAGGTGAGGGCTGGTGAAGACGCCTACCCTTCCCAAGGGCTTTCGGGTGTTTGTAACGGCAGAAGCATTCTGGGTTAAAAGATACTGCTTCATCATCGAGTCAAGCATTGCACACACGCTACCTTTGCCCTTGGTGCCCGCAACGTGGATGACCCGAAGGTCATTAAAACTCTCGGGCGTGTATCTGAGTTTCCCAAGCCAACCGAGCATCTCTGGAATGGCGAGGCTATTGGCGTTCGAGGACGATACCATAGACACTACCGCCTGGTTTGACTGTAGCTCGTTGAGGAAAGAGAGAGCCTGCTCATATGTTCGCTCTGGTTTTGGGTGAGGAGGCGCCATTTTGGCGGACGTTGAGTAATGAAATCGCAGCAATGAGCTGATGAGCCTTGGAGCACGAAGGGCGGGGCGCCGCATTATAGAGAGGGGAGCTATGGAATCGATCCGCAGCTTCTATGAGGAAACTTTTGACAATACGCAATTGTCATCATCGTCGCCTCATGCTGTTTAACTTCTGGAATGAGAGCAGATGCGATGAAGTCAGAGAGGTTGTTGCCGTCAGCCTTGTCAGCCTCGCGTCGCCAAAACACTGCCCTCCAAAGTCTGAGAGAACAGCTCCGGTGAGGCTTAAACGTTATGGCTGTTACTGTTCCATCTGTTCACAGCTACTATGGTTTAAATAAATTTTCTTAAATATTATTGGGGCATTCAATTAGCTAGCTACTCGAAAATCTACTCGAATATTAAATAAAAATGCCAATTCTATCAACTCTGGCCCATAGACCAATTCTTTAGCTATTAGCTGTACCCTAATACTCCTCCCGGTCTTCAACCCCACTCCGAACTGGTGTATCGGTAACATATCCGCCTCTCACCATTCGAAAGAATTATGAATCCGCGGTTGCGCGGGGTTCGACTCCCCGGTTCGGAATATTTCAGAACCATCTACTCTCAAGTAGACCAGTCCATTTTTTTGTTTTTATAATAAATCAAATTTTTTTTGCCGAGCCTGCAGCTTTTTTTTTAGTGGGCGTGCTTGGACATTTAGGCGGGATGATGCTCTAGCTTGATCCACATCCCCGAGACGCTCCGCTCTACAGCCTTTACTACAGCCTCGACTCTCCATGTCACGTTTCTACAGACTATGACGAGTAGGAATGAGAATCCCTTCATTTTGGCATCGGCCAAACCCTCTCGCGCCATATAAACGGAGTGCACCTTTGAAATCCGCATCAATTGTTCCATTTTACGCTTTTCCCAGGCATTACACGCCCATGGCAAACCGCACTTATGATGTTAGAATCCCCGGCCTATATGAGATCATAACTGACAAGTACAGGATGCCCTCGACTGCTTGAACAGTCTCCAGACCAAATTTAAGACCCTAAATGAAAGACGCGCTGCCGGCGTGGTGCCAGGTCCACCGCATTATGAAAACACTCTACACGCCCTCAATCGGCTTGGCTATAAAGTCCGTATCCTCTCTCCACCCACTCTCTCCAACCCCATTCTAACACCACCCCAGCCACATGACCTCGACTGCCTAAACATTGTCCATGTCGCCGGCACAAAAGGCAAAGGCACCACCAGCGCCTACGTGGACTCCATCCTAGCCTCCTACAAGCGGAGTCACGGTCTACCCTCCAAAATCGGCCTCTTCACCTCCCCCCACCTCGTCTCGGTGCGCGAGCGCATCCGCATCAACTCCCTTCCCATCACCACCGAGAAATTCACAAAGTACTTCTTCGAAGTCTGGGACCGCCTCGACCTGTACAATGCTCAAGAAGGCCTCGGCGCCACTGACAAACCTCCGTATTTCCGCTTTCTGACGCTCATGAGCTTCCACGCCTTTGTGTCTGAGGGCGTCGATGCGGCGGTCTACGAGGTCGGTCTCGGTGGCGAGTATGATGCCACGAATGTCATCGCGCAGCCTGCTGCGACGGGTATCTCGACGCTGGGGATTGATCACGTGGATATACTGGGCCACACCATTGAAGAGATCGCGTGGCACAAGGCGGGGATCTTGAAGCATGGCAGTCCGGCATTTTCAGTTGAGCAGCTTCCAGCGGCTGCGGGCGTGGTGGCGAAGAGAGCGGCGGAGAAGGATGTTGAGATTGAGATTGTCGATGTTGACCCACGCCTCAAAGACGTCCGCATCACACCCGACGCCAAGTTCCAGAAGCAAAACGCAAGTCTTGCCATCTCTCTCACGGAGACAGTGATGAAGCGTCTCCAGCCAGACTTCAAACTACCCCCCGACACCCTGCCAAAAGAGTTCATAGACGGCCTCGAACAAGTTGTTCTCCGCGGCCGCTGCGAAACAAAAATCGAGGGCAACATCCGCTGGTTCATAGACGGCGCACACACAGCCGACAGCCTCAAAGTATCCGCGCAATGGTTCGGCGGCGAGAGCGCCAAGCACACCGCCGGCAAACGCGTACTGATATTCAACCAACAGGGCCGCGAAGAGGCCGTCGAGCTGCTCGAGGGGCTGTATAACGGGATTGCGGAGCAGGGGCTCGTCAAGTTCGATCATGTGGTGTTTTGTACCAATATCACGTATGCGGAGGGGTATAAGAAGGATTTTGTGAATGCCATGTATGATCCCGCTGCGATTAAGGGGATGACGATGCAGAAGGCGTTTAAGGAGAAGTGGGAGAAGATGGATCCGGCGGCGACGGTTTTGCTGAGTGAGACTATTGAAGGGGCGTTGAGGCATGTGAGGGATTTGGTGGATCAGGGGGGTGAAGTGCAGGCTTTGGTTACGGGGAGCTTGCATCTTGTTGGTGGAGCATTGGGTGTGCTTGAGGGGGATGATGCGTTGTAAGCATATACTGAAATACCAATATAACATCTACTCTATATCACCATCGCGAAGCCGCTGATACTTCTGTCTATCTATTTCTAACACTAGTGGGGATCGGTTGTGGCCAACTATTTTTCAAAGTATATAATACTGAAGCATTAAAAAAAAAAAAGGGCAAAAACATACAACAGTGGGTATTCGCTGGTGGTCACCCACCCAACTACTAATCCACCGATCTCAAGCTTGTGTATGGCAGAGCGGACGGGATGCCCAATTCTCTTGAGTCTATGGTCGTATGTGACTGTTCTTCGAGTATAGTGGCATATAAGTGGTGAGATAAGGTGTGGAACCGGAGGGATATGAACATTTTGCTATCACAATATAAATCTCTGAAGCAGAAGATCTATTTGCAATGTCAATATTGGAGCAAGAAGCGAGGCAAGCTGCCGTGGTTGGTGCCAACTATGCCTCTAGAGACCACGGCCGTTTGCTTCGCGGCCTTGATGGTACATGTTGAGGTTCTGGTATATAGCGACAGTGAGAACGCCACGGCGACGGCAAGGGTTTTGACGGTGAGAATCAAATCACAACAGCATTGATTGCCCTTTATCGATAATCGAAGAGCCACACAGCGTGCTTTCCTTGAGTCAATGGGCACAGTTCCATCCTACCGTCTTCACACAATAGAGAAGATCTCCACCGCCTCTAACTTCATGACATCGGCTTTTGGGTTGTTTTCGCCCCCAGGCTGCATACTTGTTGTCCTGGGAATTTTGTGGGGGACTTCAGACTAGCTATAAAGCAAAGGATGTATGAGAGAATATTATATAAAATAAATAAGTTTTCACTTTTTTCAAAAACATATTTATTATCTCGACGTAAAATCTAAATATAAAAGTAAAAAAATAATAACACCCTCTATTTTTACTGGAAGTAATCACAGGAAATAGTTATTGCAATTTACTTCATTGCGAAGAGCAAGTAAGATGGAATAGTTCATAGTTGCTAGGGTATTCGTAAAATATTATCTCATCATAGCCCGCTATAAAAGCGTTCTTCAGGGTGCTTCATCCATACCCCAACCCCAAACGCCATACAAGAATCCACAGCTGGATATTTAAACAAGCCAAAACACGCCAGTGAATCTACCAATCACTTCTTCCCTCTCGCGAACAGCCTCCCCTCCAACTCCTTCACAACCTCCACCCACGACCTGCCCTCAGTAATCCCCTTGCCCAAAAACCTTCCCATGCTGTCCTCGTTGAATCTCTCCCCGTACACAACTCGCGCCGTGGTATTAAACTGCACTTCGAGTCCCTCTTCCCCATTCTTCGTCGTAACGTGGTAGCTCACTTCGACTTTGCTAGCCAACGATGCGAGCAGCATCTTCGACTTGATGACAATACTCTCATCGCTCGTCTTTGCGATATCTGTGGGATACACACGGTTCAACGCTTCAATCTCTTCGACAACGTTGAGGGATGTGGCCCAGCCAAAGCTGACAGTGTCGAGCAGTTCCTTGATCGTCGTTTGTGATTGCGGCATTCCACGGATCCCGTCACGAATGCTCTCCACAAAGAAGGCCTTCTCTGGCGTCAACGGCAGAGGATTACGCTCGCGATTGGCGGCGATGTACCAGAGGTCAATACGCGAATTGGCGGCCTGGAGATTATTCGTCTGGCCATCTTTGGTTCTGAATGACGACGCATCAAATACCAGCTCTAGGTCGCTGCGAAGGGACAACGAAAGGGTAGTCCCTGAGATTCCAGTGATAGTCCACCCGTATTTCTCCTCAAGTGCGTCTGCCTTCGCCTTCAGCGCTGCAATTTCTGAGCCAGTCCATCCGCGGCATTCTTCGCGGATCTTGTCAGCCTCTCGAATTTCATCGAGGCAGGCCTGCTTTCTCTCGGTTGCGATCTTGAAGCGAGTCTCGTTGTCCTCCATTTGGCTGCGTAGCTCTTGAACCAGGGCTTTCTTTGACTCGATATCAGCGTCCAGGGCCACAAGGCATTCCCGCGCCTCGGCGAGGTCTTCTTGGTTGCAATTGGCGATTTCTTCGGCTGAAGTTTGTAAATCCGCCTCTTGCTGGAGCAATGTCTCGTATTTCTGTACAAGCTCTGAAACGACATCGTCGAGAAGTTCCTGCTGCTTGGCCAAAACGTCCGCATCGGAAGTCATGCCCTCTGCAATTGTGATAAGGCCATCCCGGAGGCCATCCAAGAGTTTCATTCGCCACTCATACCACATGCCCTTGCTAACTAATCTCGAATGTGTCTTGATGTTTCGGAATTGGCTGTCCATGAGCTTCTTCACATCCGGAGTGGCAGATATGTATTCCTGGAACAGAGGGGGATTTTCGTCGAAAGTCTCCGTTTCTATTTCGCGGACCATTTTGCGGCCTTCAGAAATATACTTCTTCAGCTCACGGCAAGACTATAGAGTGTTAGTTGGAGCATACCTTTGAGCCTCGGAGTAACTTACGTGTTGGAACAACTCAAGCATGGGAAGAGTGCAGGCAGCGCTGACGACACAGTTTTCGAGTGATCCATCGTCCTTTCTAATTTGGTCTTCCGATCCATCCTGAGCAGCAGCATTAGGGGCAATTGTATGCCGCCTCTTCGTAGTTGTCAACTCCATGAACCTGATACTGGTCAGGTTTAGGAAATCTTGAAGCTGTATGCGATCCTCGACGTCGTTTTCGTCCATAGTTATTGGATTATTTGACGTGGAATTGGCTTCAAACGGAATGGCAGAATCAGCTCCCACAATTGCTTCAGCGTCCTTGAACCTGGCCTGGCCTTTGGGGGTCGTAGCCGTGGCAACCTTTGCTGGTGACGAAGCCGTGGTGGGCGTGGAGGCATTTCCACTTGTGGATTCCAAGCTTCGGCGTACAGCCCGAGTCAAACGCCCAGTTGTCTCCTCTTTTGATGGAGGTGCTCTCAATTTGACGTTTTTGACGGGGCTACCCTCAAAATTCTTTAGTCTCTTGGTACCGCCTTCATCATCATCGCCGTTTTCATCGTCATCATCCAGTTCTGCAGGGCGTTTCCCAAGGATCCCCTTGGCAGCTCCAATATGCAAACTCTTACGGCCTTTCAACGGCCGTTTCTTTGGAGTTAGGCTTTGAATCATTTCTTTGAGGTTGATAGTTGCATCCTTTTCGTCGTCTACCAGGTCGGCCTCTCTCTCCATGACTTTCCGGCCATCTTCGCGGTCTCTCTCTTCCTCCCTCTCCCTGTCTACCTCATGTTCAATGATTTCTGCATCGTTGAAGCGGATGACCCGAGCAGCATCGCCCATTCTACTTGGATGGAATGAGGATGCTTGGTCGCCAATGGAACCGCGACGATCAAGAATCGCAGCGACGCGAGGCGATCCAAGCCCAGGCCGGTCTATCCCAACACCAGAAGAGCGCCTACTCTGAGGTTTGAGTATTATGCTTGGGGTTGCAGTGTTGTTATCAACATTCCTTTGAAATAGCCTGTTTGGGGTGGTTGGCTTTTTACTTGGTGTAAACCTGGGCGACGCGTTGGCGGCTTTGATCTCCTTTTCAAATAGTCGCTGTGGCGAACCAGTGCGCATTGCTACGCTCTTCGATGGAGGGGTTTTCCCAGGAGTAGTTGGCCGCCCCGGCTGCGGCGTGGCTTGTTTGGAAGGCGTGGTTGGCTTTTGAAGTGGGCTTGGTGTTGCCGCCAATTTCATAGAATTTGGGGTCGCTGACGACGGCTTGGGGGTTACTGATGTCCTAAGGCCGGAACTCCTGCGCAGTCCTTTGCCTCTGAAGGCATTGACACCCGGGCTCCCAGTTTCGGAAGCAGTGGTGGCAATAGGAACTGGGTTTTGAATAGCTGGTACATCTGGTTGGAAAGGAGAACTATCAACCTCTGCATGATCAACTTCTTCGACCAGAATTCGTTTGGCTTCTGGTCTCGAAATGCTGCTTGGCGGTTGCGCAACAATCTCATTGAATGCAGCCTTCATGTCCGGGTAAAGAGGAGCAGTCTTAGGTGTTGCGGGTTGGGCTGGTTGAATACCACCCATAGCGACTGTGAAATCCATGGTCTCATCGCCAAGAGATGAGTCTTCAACAGAGGACCTGCGCCGAGTGCTACGCCTACGGGTAGAATGGACTGATTGGCGTCTATTCTTGGGCTGGGCGTCTTGCCCAATGATACCACCAATGGCAACAGTCATATCCATAGTCATCTCGTCATCGGATTCTTGAGGCGATGAATCGTGTACTGGGGCCGAAAAGATGTGACCAACAGCCTTTGTCATCTCCATGGTCCCATCTTCGTCATCAGACTGTTCGGCAGGCATAATGCGGCCTACTGCCCTGGTCATGTCCATGGTAATATCCATCGACTGATCATCATCATCAGAAAGTTGAGATTCAGGAGCTTGGAGGATACCCCCAACTGAGCGCGTCATCTCCATCGTCATTCCGTCATCTTCATCGTCTTCGTTCTGTTGCCGAGTGCCAGCAACCGCGAAGGCTGGTGAGAACGGATTGACATTTTCTTGATCTGTCTGTGATTCGAGATTTGCGGTCGCGGATTTCTGTGACCAAGGCGCGAAGGAGGCAACAACGTCTTCGTCTTCTTCAATGCCCAGAGGACCATTTTCGTCGAAGTCAATCCCCTGTGTACCGGCTTGTTGTGCTGCTAATTGTAATGCCCTTTCTAGGCGCACGCTAGACCCATCGCTTGCGAATGACTTTACGGACGCCATTGACATGTCTGTACCTTCTCCCATGTCGATTGACATTGCCGTTCCATCATCGTCCGAGTCGCTATTTGAGTCCGAGGAGCCGTCCTCGTTGAAATTCTCATTTGCGTCTTCAACAACTGAGCTCCCCTCGGATGGACTGGAAGAAAAGAATTCGTCATCAGGGTTGTTGAAGTTGAGTGGTGGTATGCCCGAGCTTCGTCTCCGTTTCTTCTGGTGTAGTGCGCGCTGATCATCAGGAGTTTCCGACACTCTGTCTTCAACTTGCTCAGGAGGTGTCGACGGAGGTTCGGATGGTTCAGAACCAAATGGTCCAGCCTGAGAGCCGATTGTGGCATTGGAGGCGGACGAGGTTCGACGGGTTGAGTTGGTTGAGTCGGAGGAAGTGGTTGAGTCTTGCATGTAGTCGACCACATCCCAGGTATGGAGAGTCGCCTCTGGAGCGAAAGACACACGGCGGCTTGCCAGCGATTTGCGACGAGCAGCTCGTCGAGCAGCCAAGTCCTCTTTATCCTGGGCTTCGTCACCGTCGCGTTTCCTGGCAGCAGCTTGTTGTTCCTCCTCTGTACGAAGCGTGACCTTATTATCACATGCGGCTGTGCTTTCCGGAAGCGTAAACGGATCCGCAGTATCATCATTCGCAGCGTCCCTCAAGGAGCTCGGTTGCGCCGGTGCCTGTTGGCCAGACTTCTTGGGGCTAGGCTTCCGAGCTGGTATCTCTTGCAGAGGAGCAATCGTGGGTTTTAAAATCGATCTTGGTGGAGGGGCAGCAATTGACTTCATAGATGTTAGTATGATCCTGCCATATACGAGGTTCTTGGTTTTTCTCACCTTGCGCCTGTTTCCAGAGCTGCTCATGAGCGCATCAAGGCCCCCAGGGCCTATGCTTTTGCTGCGGGACTTCTTCGCCGCCTTGCCGGCAATAGGAGGAGCTCTCTTGTTGCTGCCAACCATCGCTCCAATATCCGCCGTAATATTCTCCTTGTCCATTCCTGTGCTTGAGGAAGGCACATGCGCCAGCGATTTGCGCGATCTGGGCCGCGCTGCCGGCAGAGTCATATCATCTCGAGAAGACATGTTGATATATGGCTCAAAAGCCAATTCTGAAATGCGATATCCCAATCGTGAGCTCAAGTTTGGGTGTTGGGAGCTATAGGGACATTATTTACAATGGTGACGTCTGATTTGCGGGACAAGTTCGAGATGTCAACAAACACGGACGCGACTCGCTTATCCACAATCAGGATCCTCATCGCGACTACTCACGTGACCCGACACAAAATCCTAACCTGAAGTACGCTAAACTTCTTTACCTTTAGCGCGACTTTGAGAAAAAGTTCAGGGCATCCCAGCCCTATCTTCGCTTGCGCCTGCAAATCCGTGCTTTGAGGCAAGTGAAGTCAACGACGTTAATTTGCACGACTTTTCGACAATCGCGACAACCCAGCAAACGCAAAAATGGCCACCGAATTGACCGTCCAGTCCGAGCGCGCTTTCCAGAAGCAGCCGCATATCTTCCTTAACTCCAAGGTCAAGGCCAAGTCGGCGAGAGCTGGCAAGGGAGGACGCAGATGGTATAAGGATGTTGGTCTTGGGTTCAGAACCCCAAAGACCGCCATTGAGGGAACCTACATTGGTATGTCGACACCGGAATCTGGGGCAATGGGGAGGGAATGCGAAGTTTCTGGGAGCTCGAGGAGGAAATGGCAGTTGCGCACTTCACATTGAAGATGGGGCGGAATGTTGATACTCGAGCTCTCCATGTCGCATGGCAACTATTCTTCGGGGAAACACGGCCTGAACAGCTGCTAACATTTCGCGCTTTACAGACAAGAAGTGCCCATTCGTCGGCCAGGTCTCTATCCGTGGACGTATCCTCACCGGAACCGTTGTCTCCACCAAGATGCACAGAACCCTCATCATCCGCCGCGAGTACCTCCACTTCGTCCCCAAGTACGCCCGTTACGAGAAGCGCCACAAGAACCTCGCTGCGCACGTTTCGCCAGCTTTCCGTGTTGAGGAGGGTGACCAGGTCACCGTCGGCCAATGCCGCCCATTGAGCAAGACTGTAAGTTCAAAAAACAAACCCATCGGATAAACAGATCTATGATCTTTGGAAACGAAACGCGATTTACACCCGCGCCCCCTACTTGTCTTAAAGAGCAAGTAGCACTCTCGAACGGCCGGCTGATATGTCAATAGGTCCGTTTCAACGTTCTCCGCGTTCTCCCAAGAACCGGCAAGGCCGTCAAGGCTTTCTCTAAATTCTAAGCGACTCTTTTCCTCGGGGTTCAGGCTGCATGGGATTGGGATGATCGGAACAAGGAGAGTGTGATCATGGGTCTTTGTTAGACTGCGATTAGCTACGAATACTCAACAATGAAACACCTTCAATTCGACGAAGCGCGTGTGTGATATGAGCATGCAGCTATGACATGTTTTCTGGTGCTATTGACTTGTTTCGAGCAGATATGTCGGCAAATTTACAACTTTCAAGGCAGTGAACAAGCGAGTAGCGACTTCGACTTCGACATCAAACCCGATAGCGGCAGCTTTGTGTTCGAAATACACCACAATATCGAGCGAATTGTTGGGATCAGTCCGACGCCACCTAACGACCGTTTATCGAGATTAACACTACAGCGAAACCGGATATGCATCACCACTATCCCACCGTCCAAATGCCCAGCCAGCTTCCCAGCCTCTTTTTTTCATTCTGTCATATCACCGTTGAAATGATGAACCACCATTACGTTAACCCAGCTCACTCAGATGCACAAGTTGCAATTGCTGAGAAAACGTATCAACATTCTGATCAACTTCTCCCTCTCCTCATTTCCTTCTGTTTACCTTTGGCCATAACATACACTAGCTTCAAAATTACAACCAATTTCGATCACAACTACTGATTTGCCTGTTTTATTCCTCGTGAGAGTGAAACCAGGCATGCACTATCGACATCCCACCTTCCGAACTGAACGCCCAATTCAACTTCCCTATCCCTCTTTTTTCATTTTGTCAAATTCCTGTTGAGATGATGAACCACCATTACGTTAACCCAGCTCACTCAGATGCACAAGTTGCAATTGCTGAGAAAACGTATCAACATTCTGATCTTCTTCCCCTTCTACTCCTCATTTCTTTCTGTTTTATCTCGAGCCAGACCATTTACAATAGCTACCGAATTACAACCAAATTTCGATCACAACTGACCTGTTCGTTTTGTTCCTCGTGAGAGTGAAACCAGGCATGCATCACCATAGGCAGCAATATATCATCTCCGAAAGTCCAATTTATTTCCTATCCCTCTTTTTTCATTCTGTCACATTCCTGTTGAGATGATGAACCACCATTACGTTAACCCAGCTCACTCAGATGCACAAGTTGCAATTGCTGAGAAAACGTATCAACATTCTGATCTACCATTCCTTCCACTGCTCATTTCTTTCTGTTTTATCTTAGTATAGAACATTTACTATAGCTGTGGAATTACAAGAAATAAAGTTTTGCTTATAACTGATTCGCCTGTTCTCATTATTGATCTGTTTCCTTCCCGCTGTCGTCAGGGAGGCTGGCCTGTTCTCATGTTGACCCGATTACCTAGAGTGCAATGGTATATAGATCAGACTATACCTGTATCTTCCACATACGACCATAGACTCAAGAGAATTGGGCATCCCGTCCGCTCTGCCATACACAAGCCTTCATAACACCTGGATGATAGTTGAATCAATAGACACAGCGTGGAATCTATGCCCCTTGCTCCTCAAGGGCGGTCTTGGGGGTGAAACGAGACTGAGCAGACTGAGCAGGGTGACGGGGTGAGCAAGATGAGGTGAAGCAAAGTTTTCGTTAGTTTCGTGTCGATTTCGTAATAGAGTTTGGAGATTTTAGCTCATGTACCTTCTTTAGGTGCCTTGCTCTTATTTTTCTTGATTCGCCATATGTGGGGCAAAGTGCAGAGGTGCCACATTAAACCACCAAGAGACTAAGTCAATGGCAGAATATGAAGCAGTGACTACATTTATCTTCGATTCGAAGATGTGAATTGTATCCGGCCATACATCTTTGAAATATCTTTGAAAGCTGTAACATCTTGGGAAACTATAATCCGTGTAGTACAGCGGGTTCAAAGTTAGAATTTCATCTCTTGCCATGGCCGCATTATTCGAAGGGTAGGCTAGCATTCTTGACATATCTACACTGCTAAAGCCGACTTTCTTCAGATGCCAGATGCTAGATGCGAGATGAGGTGTGGAGTTGGTGGGTAAGATGCACTGGCTAAATCCTGTAGGCTACAGTTGCTGTATTAGGCGGCGCACTTCAAGACCAGTAGCTTATCGGAACGAATCTAACCACTATAGTTCATACAAGTGGGATCATATTGAGAGTACATAGTGCAGGCTCTAGCCGAAACATTAGAAAGATTGCTATATATTTGAATATTCGCGTTACTCCCGAGATTTCTGGAAACCAAATTGAATCTCTGATAACAGAGTTTTTTCCGCGGCTGTTCATTGTTCTTCCAGACTCAGCCACTAAAGCTGTGCCAGCGCTGTTCAGCAATCATCCAACATCTTCGTTCAACACATATTTCAATCGGTTTTGTTTACTACCACGCTCACATTTGAGAGCGAATCGTGGCTGAGAGTATCATCCAGACTTAACCAACATGCCAACTATTCCTCATATATGTGTCATTGGGTCTCTTAACATTGACTTCGTCACATTTACACCGCGATGCCCTAAGGCGGGCGAGACACTAACAGCCACTTCTCTCTTGGTCACTGCAGGAGGCAAAGGTGCAAATCAAGCTGTCGCCTGCGGTCGAGCTTCGTTCGTCTCAAAAGCGCATCAGGATGTAATCGTGAGCATAATTGGAGCCGTTGGCCCTAATGACCCCTATTACTTGACTCTCCTGAGGCCGATGCTAGAAGACTCGGGTGTTAGCACGAGAGGCATCGTGGAGATGAAGGACAGCCAGACTGGCTCAGCAACAATTATCGTTGAGAATGAGGCAGGCGGGGAAAATAGGATTTTAGTCGTTCCTGGGGCAAATCATTCCGGCATGAACGATGTTGATAAGATCCTCACGATAACCAAGAGTCAAGCTCAGCCCGTTGGAGTCGTACTCATGCAAGGCGAAATTCCGAGACCGACGGTGCTGGCTCTTCTGCAACACTTCAATGGTCGTGCAAACAATGCGCACATCATCGTCAATCCTGCGCCCGTATTTCCTGAAGGTATACCGCTCACTGCACTTGCGGACACTTCCGTCCTCATTATGAACGAAACCGAAGCCGTACAAATGACTGGGTCAATTCCGGAATTCCCGGTTTCTGTCCAGACCGAGGCAGATCTGAAGCCGGAAGAAATTGCCCCGCATTTCCATAAAATTGCCAAAATCAAAATCGTTTTGATAACCCTTGGCGCAAAAGGTGTCTTTTTCTCCACAAGCAGTGGAAAGCACGGCTTCGTTCGTGGTGTCGCAGTTGACAAAGTGGTGGATACGACAGCTGCCGGAGACACGTTTGTAGGCTACTTCGCTACGGCGTTTTCAAAGTTCGTCGCAACAGGAGCTCCTCTCGATAAGTTCGATGCTGAGATCGAGAAGGCGGTTCAGGAGGCGAATGCCGCAGCTGCGATCTGCGTGCAAAGAAGGGGCGCGATGCAGAGTATTCCATTTGCATACGAGTGATGTTGGAGACTGTGCCTGTAAGGGCTGAAGATGACTATATAACTAATAAAGTTTCTGCATCAAGTGACTGTTTCGTGACGATGCCGTGAGTCTTGATCGTACCGTGAGATGTTCCATCCGGATTTGAGAGCTTCGATCTCGCAATCCAGCTTTATCCCAACCATCGCGGTGACCCTTCCAAGCTGGTTTAACACAAGAGACTGCTGCGATTCATGGGTCATTTCTTTGGCCACCAAAAGAAGTCCGGCGACCAGAATCGGGTCCCATTGTTCTAAAGAGTCGTTGCTTGTAGCAATCCCCGCAATAGACTGCGCATGCCAAATATGGGACGTGAAGCACCCGGGACCAGCCAAACGCTTCAAGAGTCGTGGTTTATGGGCGAGCATTAAAAGCGATGTAATGTGATAGACTGCATTCGATACGAGAGCAAGGGGTGTAGTGTATATGAGGATTGGGAACGAAGGCGAATTGTGAGTGCCAATTTGATCTGCCTCAACTCCTCGGATTTCCAAGATCTGCTGGACTTCCGCAGAACGGTTATTGTACCATTTCTGGCAATCATTCCACAAAGAGGTCCATTTGGACGAAAAATTGGAATTTGGCAACGAGCGAGAACTTGGCAACTGTGCATAGTAAGGCCTCGATGAAGACGGTTCTTGACCACCAAATATTAGAGACAGACAATCGGCCAATAGAAATAATGAGTGTTGGTAAATCTGTTTTGCGGATTGCCGTTGCGAAAGTGATCGGAATGATCTCCCCGACGAGCAGTCGTTTAGAAGATAGGACCGTAAAGGCATGAGCAGTGGCTGCGCACTCACAATAGATGCAGCGAGATCTTTGGGACAATTGTCAGTCTCTATTGATTAGTTGGGGATGTAAGTTATTTAGGGGCCCAAATACCGATTTTAAATTGGAGCCAAAACAACGGTTCACAGAGTTCTCCTCCAGGAGCCGAAAGTGACGCGAGGTCGCCCGGAATACCCATCTGGTGGAATGGTAAGGCCCTCCAATGTAGTGGGCTTGAACAAAACAAGACTTCTAATATCAAAAGTACTCTTATAATATGGCTTATGTGATCATCTTCGAACATAAGACCACGTTCGGCCTCCTCTCGAAACTTCAGGCTACTCTTGAGGTCATCACTATTCTCCTGGTGATTGATGAGTGACCGGTGACGAGCAGCAAGCGCAAGGAGGGCCGCGAGGAGTGACCTGTTCGCCCTTGCGAGAAGCATGGTCTTGATTCCAACGAAAGACTCTGGGTCACCAACGTCTATCCAAGGGGCCAAATTGTAACGAAAATGGCGTAATAACCCAATTTCTTGATCGCCATTAGCCAGTCCTCGACTGTCGATTAGGCGGTGACTAAGCGTGGAATCCGAGTAGGTCCTATTGTGAGATCTGTCGAGATTATGGCCCGATGGAGCATTTCGGCTGTCATTAATGAGGTGATTCAAAGGGTTAAGCTGAATCGGTTGTTCAAGAGCATCATTGCGAACTAGGGGGCTTCTAACAGGGTATGATGTGACACCGACACGAGAAAAGCTGGTTGCCCCTGAGCTGCTGCCTTGTTGAGGAGCCGGTCCAGCAACAGACTCTTGAGCGATAGCCACCACTGATGCCGTGGCACTATCATTATCAACTTGTCGTGCAGGTGTATGCTGGCGTAGGATACTCTCACCCCTCTGTGGAGGCGTTGATACCAGGGATGTATCATCATTAAGAACAAACTATTGCGAGGGTCAGGATAAGCAGGATTATGCAGACTACTGTGTAATCAGAAATGAGCATATCGGACGAGCTTACTGTGATAGTGCTGTACGCTTTAACAGTCGCATTCAATGGCTCATTAGACTGTTGTGGTTCAGGGTTAGGGGCCGATACAAAAGATAGGTCGGCACCATATCTGCAGGAAAAGCCCTTGGCTTCACAATTCTCGCAGCGAGGTTTTTGCTCGTCGCCTGGCAGGCCCCTCTGTTAGCGAACTGAGTCTTTCCCATTTGAATAGAGCTTATCCTCAGCAAACAAGCTAGCATTACTAGATGTTGGAGAGTGGCCCGTGATGATGGCTTACATTTTCTTCGGCGCTTACGACAGGTCAAGCAGCCAGTCCGGACGCGCTGCTTTCCCGCTGGCGTCGCTCTTCTAGCAGACATTACGATCTCTCGCGCAATGTGAGAACATACGCCCACGACGCAAAGTCCTACGTAGCTCAGACGATCCAAAAGCTTGTGAGAACAGGTTGGTCTAAAGGAGTATGTCGAGCCTACTGAGGGAGCCTATATGTGGAGATCGGCATTCTCGACTATTCTCCGCATGTCAGAGGATACAGGACACCAGATTTCGATTCGACTACTTCACTACTAACGTTCTTTCTGACCAACTCAAATACTCACCCCACATAACTATAAGCCGAGTGAGTGCGCATATAGGCGGGCCTCGGAACGCCTTTAAGCCCTATTGGGATTAGTTTCTCCACTAGAATACTCATCATCGGGCCGGTTCCGACCAAAGATGGCCAACGGTGCCTCTGATTTCCTAATACAGAAGTTATAGTACCTGAGCTACTTGCGGTAGGGCACTCGTCGCGGTTATCCCATCACTATTTACAAGTTAGCGCTCGAAAGTCCCTTGGCCGTTTATTTTAGGTCGTGCGCCTTAAGCATCAAGCATCAAGTTTTACGGCATACATACATACGTACATACATACATACATACATAATATCTCTGCAAAGTGCAATGCTACGCAAGGCACAAGGTATATTGCCGAGGCCGAGGGTGAGAGCTCCACAACAAACTCGTAGGCTCTGGTTTCCGAATCAGATTCGACGTCGTTACTAGCCAACAATCGACCAAAAGATCTGCGCAAAGAATGAGACAGAGCCTACAGAAAATTCATTTTGGTCTAGTGTTCTGACACTACCCCGCATGTTAATTTCTCCGCATCACTTTTTTGACAGCGTAGATGGGGAAATTCAGGTTCAATGCTGCTTATTTAAGTGTGTTTGAGGGAGCATATATATGTCTCCCTCCTCCTTTATATGTCTCCCTCATTCTTAGCAGACTTTACTCAAGCGTTACCTCGGAGGAATCAACCTTAACATGGCCGACCGCATGTCCTCAGATGTCGAAACCACTGCCCCCGGGCAGATAGTGCACCCTCGGCAACGAGTCCAATTAGCAAAAAAGACAATGTGGCGGTCTTTGAGGGACAACCCAAAGGTTCTCCTTATCGCCTTCTTTGCCTCGTAAGCTCCTCCTACATCACCAAGCTTCCCCACTGACATATGTGATTTTGAAGTTTCGGCGGCCTGGAATATGGCTACCAGCAGGGGGTTCTGGGACAGTCCCTGGTCATGACCCGTTTCACGCACAATTTCCCTTCAGTTGTTCAATCGTCTGCTGCGACGGGGTGGCTCACCTCTGTGCTTCAGCTAGGCGGTATTCTGGGATCTCTTTCTGCTGGAATCTTGGGTGAAATATTTTCTCGGAAGTATACGATGTTTTTCGCATGCTGTTGGGTCATTCTGGGCAGTTACCTCTACGTTGGAGCCCAGGCAGGCAATCCATCTCTTCTCTATGCCGGGCGATTCTTCACGGGCCTTGGCGTGGGCCTTTTCAGTGGTGTAGGACCTCTATACAACGCCGAACTCGCCGCCCCCGAAATGCGAGGCCTCCTCGTGTCCTTCTACCAATTTGCAACCATCCTCGGTATTATGCTCTCCTTTTGGGTCGGCTATGGTAGCAACTATATTGGCGGTACTGGCGAGACGCAATCAGATTTGGCATGGCGCTTGCCTTCCATCATTCAAGGAATCCCCGCCGTATTCCTCGCGATAGGAATCTGGTGGATGCCATTCTCTCCCAGATGGCTTGTTAAGGTTGGAAGAGACGATGAGGCAAAATCGACGCTGGCGTGGTTAGCGAAATTACCAATTGACGACGAGCTGGTCCAGGTGGAATACTTGGAGATCAAGGCCGAAGCAGTATTCGAAGAGAGAGCTTTCGCCAAAGCGTTCCCAAAGCTGGCTGAGAAGGAGCACAGAAGCATTTTCATGAATCAGGTTGCACAATACGCCAACTGTTTCAGGACAATGGACAACTTCAAGAGAGTGTGTACAGCGTGGTTAATCATGTTCTTCCAGCAGTGGAGTGGTATTGACGCTAGTAAGTAAGCTCAGTCCATTTAGCAAAACAGTGGATATTAACCTGAATCTAGTCATTTATTACGCCTCAAATGTGTTTGTTAGCCTTGGGTTGACTGGTGGCACAATCGCTCTATTGGCAACTGGTGTCACTGGTGTCGTTTTCCTAGTCAGCACTATACCTGCTATGGTAAGTTGAATGAATGCTCGACAAAGTGAGGAGTTATACTGACCTGCGCAGTTGATCATCGATAAGGTCGGTCGAAAGCCCATGCTTCTGGTCGGTTCAGTGGTCATGTTTGTCAGCATGGTGATGGTTGGTATCATCGTTGCGAAATTCCACCATGACTGGCCAGCCCATGCTACCGCTGGATGGGTTGCCGTTGGTAAGAATTCCTTTCCATACTTGCTGCATGAAACTGTCTAACCTAGGCTATAGCGTTCATATGGGTTTATATTGCTGGTTTCGGTGCCACATGGGGTCCAGTTTCGTGGACACTCGTTTCCGAAATTTTCCCACTCTCCATTCGTGCCAAAGGAGCGTCCATCGGAGCGTCCAGCAACTGGATTAACAATTTCGCGATCGCCTTTTTCGTACCTCCCATGCTCGAAACATGGGAATGGGGGACCTACATATTTTTCGCAGCCTTTCTTTTTGTCGGCATCATCTGGGTATACTTCTTCCTTCCGGAGACAAAGAATGCGACTTTGGAGGAAATGGATAGGGTGTTCAAGAGTCACACTGGTGAACGAGACGCCGAGCTACTAAGGGAGGCGCAAAGAGATGTCGGCTTGACTGCATTCTTAGAGGGAAACGGTAGTGGTAATGAGGCAAAACATATGGTCCAAGAGAAGTACGTTGAGAAGATATAATAATCGAATTTGCAAGGAACCTGAGCCTATGCTGTTCCACTAAGTGGAATAGATCACGCCGAGGTAGGGCACGGGTGAGAGTCCGAAGGAGGAGATGTATACGTATTGCACAGTATTATACCTAGTCGCTTTATAAGGAATGATCTGCTAGTACTAATATAGTTTTTTGATGTATCTTTGATATCTTGTTCACTGGGGGGTTAATTGTTTCCATGACATCTCTGGTTGAAATTGGCTCCCACTTTTATATGCTACTCGAGGTATTAACAGTAGAGCGTGATCATATATGTCAGCTAAAGTCTTGTCTTTGGCGTAGCTGTAGGGGCAAGATAAGTTAGTCAGGCGAGTAGGCGGGAGACTCGGCGAGCACGTACGAAGGCACAGGCACATGAACGTAGGTGGCAGATTCCGGTCGTTGAAGAACGGGGCTATGGACTACATATACTGGCTGCACAGCGGTGGCCCGTGCGCCACCCAAGCAGAAAGAAACCCCAACACTACAAAGCGGAAACGCTGAACCGTAGCGGGAAAACCTCTTCTAGACGGTATTTTCTCCACGTTCTGTCCACACTACATACCTTGAACGATGTCTCACGACTCCACAGTTCGCAAGTTGGGCTATAAAGTGTGACCAAGTCCAAACATCATTCTAGAGATGTGCTTGAGATGAATGATTGCGGCTACCCAAATGTTTCACTCTCACGATGGCGAAAGATCCGTGATAGCACCATTCTATGAAGGCGCAACTCCATTGATCGAGGAAGATTCCTTTTTGTCGCCAGGTGGGCTCTCAAGCGTTGATGAGTATGCTTCAAACCCTCGCTTCCTCGATCTACAAGAAGAACTACGAACCGTTCTTTTCACTGGTGCTGCCAGTCTCGCTCCCAGCAGGAACAACTCGCCTGCACCCTCGGAGCCTGTTAATGTACCGGCTCTAGATCTGTCAAAGCAAAGCTTGGATTTTACAAGAGTATCAATTCCAAAAGTCAGATTGATCAACTATCTAAAGAATTGGATTTCCGAATGCGCCCCGTACCTCGACAAGTTCGATGAGGCACGTCATTTCGGTGTCCAGGTCCCAATTGTAGCGCAGGGCTCGCCTGCGTTATTTTACGCAGTTCTAGCATTTTCAGCCCGACAGACTGAAAGAAAAACTGGCCTTGAAAAGTCCCATGATAGTCTCGAACTCTACCAAGAGTCCATCAGACTCTTGGCCCCGTCTCTGCAAGCCAAAGATCCAAATGTGCTCGTCACAGTCTGTATTCTCGCCTGCCTTGAGTTGATGTCTGTGAGCCCGAGAGATTGGAGACGTCATATTGAGGGCTGTGCTGCTCTATTTGATTCTTTTAATATTAACGGATTTCACGGAGGTCTTTTACAGGCTGTTTTCTGGTGCTATGCTCGCATGGAGTTATGTGGAGCAATTGTTTCCGACGGAGCGGAGAGCACCCTACTTCATATTGATAAATGGACCCCTACAATGTCTGAGAGTCCGGGCTCAAAAGAGGGTGAAGAGGAGTTAATCAAAGGCATGTTCTTCCAGAAAAGCCGCTTGGCTCCTGACATGCATGCAAACTGGGCTGTGTACCTGTGCGCTAAGACGTGTGATCTTGCGTGCAGGCGAACGAGGTACTTGGAGTTAGGCGAACTGGATAAATATGACACTCGGCCACCTATGGAGCAGTGGGATCGGCTATGGGACGAGCTACAGTATTGGAATGAGCAGCGCCCTCCGGAAATGCTACCGATCAAGACAACAGGCACTGGCGACGGCCAGATCTTCCCGGAAATTTTCTTTGCTCACTGGGCTGCAATCTCGAGCAATCAATTGTACCACACTGCCTGTATCATAATGCTGGAAATGAAATTCGCAGGCAGACTACCACAGCCGTCGATGCCACACTGGTCGGCTGTTTGGCACTCCAGAAGGATCTGTGGGATTTCATTGACCAACCCACATAGTGCCAATCTCATCAATGCAATCCAACCTTTATACATCGCGGGCAAGCTTCTCACTCATCGAAGCGAGCATCTCCTTGTGGCCAGACTCTTCAAGATCATCGACAAGACTACCGGATGGGGCGCCATGTGGAGACTCAAAGATCTCGAGCGGGCTTGGGGCTACGAGCCAGGCGAAATAATATTAGCTATGAGCAGTGATAAGCCTTGAGAGCTCATAACAACTAAGGGACCTGTTTGCACAGGACTCGCCCTAACCAGTCATAATGCGACCAATCGAGGTGCATCCTTCGTCTAAATCCATTACAATATCAACATGGTCTCATCGGCTCCGATATTAAGGATAGCGAAAGCTAAATCACATCAGATGTGGACTTCTATAGGTGCCTTACTAAGGATCTATCTACTCTAGACGGCAGCCCTAGTTCTGACTTCGATGCTCTGTTTTCGCAGATCGCCTATACGGCAGCGTTAGATGGCGTCTATCAGCTCATACCTCATAGCCGTCGTCACTTTATAGAAGCAGTGCTCGCCTTACACTAGTCATAGCACCATAGCAAAACCGCGCTACTCACTGCAGAAAACGTACGGACATGCACCCTTACATAGTAAGTTATATATGAAAGGCAATGGCAGCTCATACAACAGTATTCAGCGAATACTCAAATACTATTCGGCGAGTATTCGTATGAGTATTCGCCGAATACTCTCAGATGGCGAGTATTCGGGAAAACCCCGAATACTATTCGAATACTATTTGGGGAACCCTGGTTGAAAACATACCCAAAATAGACTCTGCAACCTTATTGTGTGGTAATTGTAGTCCTATCGCAGCACTCAACAAGTTTAGAACAAGCATCACAGTAAAAATCAGAAAAGTCAGGCAGAAAGAAGTTTTTCATGTCTAATAAACCTGCTTTTACCTTACCCAAACGCGTGGCCTGTGAGTCGTTCATTTCAATAGCTACTTCATGGCTTGGTGCCCTTCGCTATGAAAACTTGCTGTTCACAAGCCTGTGGACCTCTCCCAATCTTAAGCGGTCTACTCAGCACTGAAAAATCGTTGTCTTGACCAGCGCCCGCATCCTCGAACAGTTTTTGCACACTCTCCTTCGAGAACCCAGTATGGTCCGGTGCCAGGTTATCAATAATCACGATCTTTCCAGAACTTTTCAGTCGCCTCACCAACCGTTGCGATGCAAGTGCGGGGTTGTCAAAATGATGAAATCCAAGCCCAACAAACACAAGGTCGAAGTCGAAAAATTCTGGACCATCGAAATCGGCGGGTCCCTCGACCTTCATTAAGTTGCCATAGTAAGCGAACATCTGGCTTGGGGGATGCCCCGGGTTTCAGCGCGAGTGTTGTATTCCTTGACCATGTTCTCTGAAAGATCAATGCCCACGACTTGCGTGGAGTACGGAGCGAGGGCCTACGAACTTTATTTTTTTAACATGAGCCATGATACCCACGTTACTTACATGCGATACTAGTCTAGTTCCGCAGGCGTAGTCTAAAACACGAAGAGGTTTTGCGCCTAGCTCCAAAGTATCGACATCAACTAAATCGGTGCTCATCCAGTCTCTGCGTTCCTGGATGTCGTCCGTTAGCTGCTTTATTCCATCCTCGTCCCGGCTTGTTATAGGTCGAGGCTTGGTCACTGCAATGTCTGTTAGTTAATAGTTTGCAACATGAATATTGATCGCGTGGTAGTGGCGAGTTTATAAAAGCTGAAATCGATATCAATTAGAAGCTATACATACTTAAAATGCAATCTGTTGTGCTTTATAACATTTTCTTAGTTTAGCCAGACTTACCCTTCTCACCTATCTAGCTTACCTAGCTTACCTTGCTTACCTACTCACCCTGCTTACCCTACTCACCTATGGGTGTCTACTATTATAGTGTAATTCGTTATTAATAAGGGTCCTACTTTTAGGTAGTTAAGGTAGTCGAGGTAATTGCAATACAAAATAAGGGTAAGCGCAGTAAGGCTCACCTACTAGGCCAGATAGTACTAATTCAACTATTATCTAGAGAATGTTATGTATATAGCTACCATTGTGAGAAGAATAGTCACATACGACCATAGACTCAAGAGAATTGGGCATCCTGTCCGCTCTGCCATACACAAGCTTGCGTAACATCAGATTAATGGTTTCAATTGTGCCAATAGGCATAGCGCGGAATCACAGTCCTTTGCCGCCTGAAGGGTGAGGTGAGGGGTGAGCGGGGTGAGTGAGGCGAGGATGCCCTTGTCGCTGGTGATAGTTATGGAGCAGTTGCGCCAGGCAACTGTGCCGATTGTCAATCGGGTAACAACGCCGCTGCAGAATAGGATAATAGCGACAGAGAAGTCAGGGCCAAGGTCTTGCAGAGCGATTTCCATCATCTTATTAGTGACAAGAGTGTAAGGGAAGGATGTGACGCTAGCTGCTAGGCATTCAATAGGAAAGAGAGTCTGATGAGCCGTCCAGCTGCTTATTGTCTGAGTTCCCCTCAAACACAGTCCACGAAGTAAGTAATTGAGTTCAAATGTTGTAATAATCTATCTATCCTGTACGTTACTATACAATATACCCCACCCCATAATTTCATTGGTAAGATGCAAAGCCCAACGCCAACGCCAACAATGCCTCGCTCCGCCGGTATGCTTTCCAACTCGATTCGAACTCGCCTGCAAGTTCTTATATAATAGCCTGCTTTATGTGTATTGTGCTTGTGACTCCTTAAGAGGTCCAGATGCATTCGAATTGCCCGATAATGGAGAGACAGGTGGGCCACCTTGTGTTCCAGTCGATGTTTGTGTCGCGTTCCGCGGTGCTGGCTCATCCTTCGGCAGCGGCGGCGGTGGTGGTGATTCTGGCCACGTCGTTTGTGTTCCTGCGTCTCTACTTCTTTGTATCGGTAAAATACCTTCGCGCGTTTGCTTTGTAACCTTATGTAGCATGTAATGGATCGTGCTGACATACATAGCCGTGAAGCTAAACACCATCCACTGCAGAATCTGCAACGACTGCCCCCGAGTGACCGCCATCCCCGCGGCCGACTTTGGTGCAATAACCTCCATCGCGCTGATACTAAAGGTCAGCGAGTACGCCGCCGCAAAGGCACAACCGACGGCACCCCATAAGACGATCCGCGTGGTGGCCATCCAGCGTCGGCGGGTTTTTACTGACTCCTCGCCGTTACAGAACCCGGAGACGAGGAAGGCGACAACACCACAGAAAATGAGGATGCCGCTCAGGGCCGGGAGAGCTAGTGACACGGAGCGCTGAAGAGCGAGAACGTGCTGAATGACATCGATTGGGACGCCGAGTTTCTTGGCCAGGTCCGCTGGCGGTGTTCCGATGGCTGATTTACAAACTCTGTCGTGGTCCGAGACTGTACTGCAGATTCCTGTCAAACTGTTAGTTGTGGAGATGCAAGGGAGATAGACTGATGCTTACCGATGTATCCAAACTGGACGTTGCTGACAGGGAGTTCGGCAATGAAAAGCTGATATATCCCTGGGGACTCTGAGATGCACCCTACCATGGAGAAAACTGCATTATACCCGTCACTATAAGACAGCTAGCTATTGATGAAGAGAAGCTATTCTTACCTGATGTGGTGACGACGAGAGTCAAAATAAGGTATGCAAAATGCACAGTCTCAAACTTTTCTAAGAGAGGATGTCAGCTGTGACTCCTGATGTCGTCGTAGTAAGAGCTTACCTAGCCACTTCGGCATTTTTGCAACATGTAATACTCAAACGGCCGCAGAGTAAAATAATATGATAACAGAAAGTGTGAATAAAAATGCGAGTGCTGAGGTCGAAATGTACCTATGTCGTTGTATCTTGCTTGTTGGTTGAATTCATGGGCGGACACCAATGGGACATATATACTGATTCACGCTCCCCAACAACATTATATCCCAACTCTAAATGTATCAAATATAGCATCACTTAGACGCATTACTCTTCGAAACACCAACGCTCGGCCGTGTGCATCCAAAACTCGGTTTCCAGAAAGCCTGGTCAAAGTGAAGGTCCTTTCAGAAGGCATAACCAAGCGTCTGAAAAGACGACTAGCTATCGTTGTTGGTCCGCGCCACTAGAAGACGTGACTGTCCACAATAAAGGCCGGCGCTTCAGATCTCAATTGCTTCACGATGAAGGGCGGCAGTGTTGTTGGAATTCTCCTTCTGAGCATAGCGAGGAGGGAGCAGCGCTTCGGGCTTCAGCAGCTTGGAAACGAGATGTGGCAGTGTTGGTGGTGGCCTCCAACATCAGTCAAAAGAATTCGGCGCTTCAACATTCTGACTGATGTACGGAAGATGGGCGTCAACTTTGTTGGAATCTCCATACTATCAGTGAAGAGAGACCGGCCCACCAGTCTTGGGTGGCTTGTAAACGGAGAGTGGCGGTGTTGGTATGACTCTGCTAGCTCGGCAGAAAACCGATCAGCGCTTCACCTCTCTGCCGCTCTAGAATGATGACATCGACGATGTTGGAATTCCCATGTCAAACACCCGTCAGGCTTGGCCGTTTATCAAACCTTCCCCTCGGCGTTGGTTCCGAATGACACTAATTCTCACGAAGAACCAAATATAGCCCCAGAAACAGCGGTTTCATATTATTCCACACAAGATAAGCGATCATTCATTCTGTGTCTGGTACAGTATGGTGGAGCGCGAGGCATCTTTGATGGAATAGGCGCGCGGGTCGGGCGATGTTGGCTCTAAGCCGGGGCCACCTCTGGATGAAACGCAACCGTGGACCACGTGTTGGATATGATGGAGGCCATGTGCTGACACCATAGGGCCGTCCGTATTGGGATTTTTTGTATTACTTGATTGCGGCTAAGAAATGATAGATATCATTTTGTGTGCTGTTGGAATCTGGTGCGGGCTTTCTTGACGTCTTGGGGTGCATGGACCCTGATCGCCAACGTCGCTCCCAAGAACCTTCTTTGATGGACCCAACTCCGCTTTGTAATAGTCAGTACCAACGCTTTGATATTCCTTAAAATAGCCACCAGCGCATTTGTCTCAATATATCTCGTCCTCACAACTTCTCGCTTCAGAGCTGCTTTTTTGCTTTCGCATCATTTAGCTGAAAGAAATAAGAACGGAGGTCAAGTTAGCCTAGCATATGTGACTGTAGGCCCACAATCGGGCCGCATGTTGGCGCCGTGGAAGCTCATATCGGCTCCACACTTGACTTGTAGTGGAGCAGGTCCAAGGTCTCAAGACCGCAAGGTTGGCGCAGTTCGGCTCTATAATGCTGCGGTTTTGGGGTGGATTTGGACAGGAAGATCGCATTGCAGTAAGACAGAACGTGTAATAATCACAAAAACAAAAAACCAACGGATGCGGTGAAGGGATGGCAACGTGGCCGTGCTACATTGGCAGCAGGAACGTGTGACAAATGACAGAAATCCGAGAGCGAACCAAGAGATGCTGTGAAACGTGCCTCCGAGAAATAGAGATAATCTGGGAAAACGAAAACTGAACTCTAGCATTGTACTACAGTATTAACTAACTTTGAGCTACACAGTATTGGTATCACCATCGCCTTGCTTCACCCGTCCCCTGACGCGCCTGCCCCCTTATAACTTCGTGCCCATCTCCTTCTTGAGCCCAACGGCAATCCCCCGACTCGTCACATCACTGATTGCCAAGTTCGTCACCATGGGGTTTACCCCGCTCGCCGATGGGAACACACTGGCATCCGCCACATAAAGCCCCTTAGTACCCCACACCCTACCCTCCTGATCAACCACTCCATCCGCCTTCTTCGCACTCATCCTGTTCGATCCCATCTGATGCGCGCACGCAAACGTCGCGTTCGGCGGCGAATTACCCACCGCCTCCACATGCGCAATCCACGCCACGAAGCGCGGGTCGACGATCTCGCACGTTGCGTCGCCGCCAGTCTCGTCCACGATGAACGGCCGAATGTTAGGCACGTTGATGTGGATCTCGCGAGCGCCAGCTACGAGCAGCATGCGTGACATCTCGATCAGGCCTGTGAGAATGTGACGACGGTCGAATGCGCTGGGCGTGTACTCAATCTTAGGGCCTTGGAGCACGCGGCCGGGGTCGCGGTCACGCGCGAGAGAGATGTACGAGTTCATGTGAGGGTACTTGGCAGCGGTGGTCTTCCATGTGGATCCGGAGTTCCAGTTGATCATGGAGAGCGCGAGTGAGGGCAACATGCAGGTAGCCTCGAGCTTAACACCGTGGCCGTGGCCGTCGAGGTTCTCGAAGGAAGAGCAAACGGTCGTGAGGATGCCTCCCTCCCAGGGGCGGACTTCCTCCTTGAAGAAGGCAGAGACGACGTTTACTGGGTGCAAGTAAAGGTGGCGACCGATTTGGTTGTTCTAAAGGGTGATTTGTTAGCGAATATACGAAAAGGGGATGGAAAGAGCCGGGATTTGGGAACGCACCTTAATTCCGCTGTTCATCAGTAAGTGCGGAGAGTGGATCGAGCCGGCTGAGACGATGACTCGCTTTGCCTTGACGATAATCTGGCGCTTTTCACCTGCACGCGATGTCCACAGTCCCTTAACACCAACCGCCTTGTTCCCATTCATCAAGACCTTCTCAACCGACAGGCCTTCCATAAACTGGGCTCCCGCGCGAGCCGCATCAGGCAACCAGCACACGCTTGGCCCTTGCTTCTCGCAGCTCGCGCAACCCATAATACAGTGGCCACAGTAGTGCTCCTTGCCGGCTGTGTTCTGCGGGACGGCCTTTGCGGTGTGTCCCATGCGGCGCGCGCCCTCGAGGAGAACCCGGTTGCCGTGGTTGTGGCGGATGTGCTTGTCGGACACGCCCATGCGCTCGCAGACGCGGTCGAGGGATTCCTGGAAGGTGGCGGAGGTGAAAAGTGGGAGGTTTCGGTCCACGGCCCACTCTTTACGAACGAAGCCTTGGGGCTGCAGCGCGGCGGACCAGTTGACGGTGCCACCACCGCCAAAGTTGGAGCCAGTTAGGACGTTGACCGAGGAGTCCTCGGTCGGGATTACACCGCCATTCTCGAAGAGATGGATCAACCCCGCTGCTTCGGTCATTGGGAGCTGCTCAGGCGTGTAGTGGTATGCCTTGTCGACGACGAGGACGGAGAATCCGGCTTCAGCAAGGTTCTTAGCTGAGATACCACCACCGAGCCCGGAGCCGACGATCACAACATCAAAATTGAGGATGGCGGGTGTCTGTGACTCGGGAAACTGCAGAAAGGTGTACTCGTAGGATGGGCCTGGCGAGTATTGCAGCGGGATGGCGCTGAATCCTGTGAGCTGGGGGAAGAGGCGTGATGACTTGATGTGGATCATCTTCCCAATGGACGTCAAGGTGTTGTAAAGGGTACGGAGAGCGCCAATGTAACCCGAGCCCCAGCCCTGAAGGATTGCTGTTCGGGACTTAATGTCGAGCTGGTCGAGCGGCGTGGCATAGCCGGTGAGGAGGAGCGATCCTGGACGGGTGCTGAGAAATAACCATCGTAAGCATGAGCTCCCAATTTTACGGCAACAGGACAGCCTACCTCAGAAGCGACAGTATTATCTGTAGCGGCCTCCTCTGATCCTCCCTAGCATACGATATGAGCTGTCTCCTCAACAGTCCCTTGAAATCCTCGCTCTCACTCGGCCGCTCAGCTAGGTAAGCGTCCAGGGTTTCTCCCTCCTCACTTTTTGCTGCGCGCGCAATTGCTCCATATTCCGCCTCCGAGATGACCAGCTCGTCAAGCGCGCGCGAAGGTGAGGCCGCAGACGCCCGGACGATCCGGGGCACAACAGTGTCCATCAGCGCAAGGAGGATGGACCATTGTGCCGAGGTGAAGACATCAGCCGGGAGTGGAGGCAGGGGAGTTGAGAGGGGGCCGAGGGGGGTGCTCATGATGGATTTCGAAGCGTCTATACGCTGTGAATAAGGGCCAGGAATATTCAATTAAATGAATTGGCAGAACAGAACAGAAAGCAATTCTGTTGGGTTCAATATATTGCTTCCCCAGCCTCTCCCCACAAGCGTATTCCGGGGGTTCCCGGTACCCCCCTGGGAGTTTGAAATGCGGGGAAGAGGAGCTTGTATTTTAGCTTTTTTGCTTGTGAAAATCCATTGGAGATCCATACACGTGACCTATCATTGTGTCTTATGTAAGCAAGCCAACAGCCTTGTCAGATCGTTATCGCGGCAACTCCTAAGTTTGGCGTCATACGGAGCTATTTACAGCACTTACTTCTCAGAGCCGCATCACAATTTGATCCCTGCCATCACACTCACTCATCACACACCCCCATCACCATGGATTCCGTACGCTCGGCTTTACAGCCCATCACGCACAACCTCCCCGCGCCTATCCGTGAACTCGGTGTGTCCATCCTCGGCAGACAATGCTACGACACACTTCTGCTTGAAATCGACCCAACCGCGACCGAATGCATCAAGCTCGCCATCTCCAAAGGACTAGGAATTGGCATCATTGGCGCAAGTTCCATCGTCAAGGTTCCCCAGATCCTCAAGCTCGTCAACTCGAAATCGGCGTCCGGCATCTCCTTCCTCAGCTACCTCCTTGAGACCTCGGCGTACCTGATCGGCTTGGCGTACAATGTTCGCTCGGGCTTTCCGTTCAGTACGTTTGGTGAGACGGCTCTTATCATGGTGCAGAATATCGTGATCTCGGTTCTGGTGCTGAAGTACAGCGGTCGCGCGACCATGGCCGCCGTGTTTGTCGCCTCGCTCGCGATGGGCCTAACGACCCTTTTCAACGCGGATCTGGTGGATATGAAGACACTGAGTTACTTCCAAGCTGGTGCTGGAGTCCTCGGAGTCGCAAGCAAGGTCCCGCAGATCGCGACGATCTGGCAGCAAGGAGGAACTGGACAGTTGAGCGCGTTTGCTGTAAGTCACAGCCTTTTTCCTGAGCTGCGAATACTATATACTGACATATAATACGCAGGTTTTCAACTTTTTGGCCGGCTCTTTGTCACGCATCTTTACAACTCTCCAGGAGGTGGATGATAACCTGATCCTATACGGATACGTTGCTGGATTTGCCCTCAATGCTGTTTTGGCCGCTCAGATGGTATACTACTGGAATGCACCATCCAAGAAGTCCGCCGAGAAGCAAAAGGAGAAGCCAGCTGTTGGACAAAGCACGGCCACTCCAACAAAGGGTAAAGGAAAGGGCCCGACTACTCGTCGCCGCGGATAGGCTTTAACGCTAAATGTTTCTCGTTTCCGTAGCTTGACTCCTGATACGCAGTTGATGTCGCTATTTAATATTTTAATACTATAATATCGACTTTGAAGAAGTCCCATGAACCTGTCCGTGTTAATGTGCTGAGTTGTTGCTTATTCTCGAGGGTGAGACTCTCGATGACCACACTTAAACGTATGATCACTGCAACTTAATACAAATCCACGATCGAGTAAATGAAGTCTTACCGCTGTTAATTCAAAGTAAAAACCCATTATAAGCTGCTGAAGCTCGAGTCGAAATGAAGCTAAAGTCGGAAGGCAGATTACCCATTTGACAGCCTTGCCGATAATTCGGCCGACCGACGCTACCACCGAATCGTCAGCCTTGCATTGTCCACCTCTCTCGACAACGCCCCGCGACAATTTCATGATATTTATCTGCACAAACATACTGCTTGCTACTATTGCGACATAAGTCAGATTCGCCCAGAATGACGAGCCTCAACTCAGATGAAATGCGCGCCATTGACCAGACGCGGACGCGGCTGGATCAGCTAACAAAGAGCATCGGCGCTCTCAAGAACGACATACTGCGATCTCCAGTCATGCCACCAATGTACGAATACCCTCACTACCCCATCGTCATATGGAAAGCCCAAGTAGAATACAAGTTAACAATATATTAACAGAGACTCAATCCAAGTACACTCCACAATCCTCGCCCAAAGCCTCAAAAACATTACAGACCACCTCTCCAAACACTCGGACCTCTTCTCACAAACGGTCGTCTACCCCTCTACCAACTTCCCCGGTCGGACCCAGGAAGGTCTCATTGGGCAGCTATTGCGCAAGAAGCTCGAGCCAAGTGCCGAAAGCTGGGTGGAGGAGGGGCGCGCCCTGGGAAAGACGGAGAACGGGGGGGCTGGACAGGACGAGAATCTCGATGAACTGTGGAGTTTTGCTAAGGATTACGTGTTACCTCAAGTTGCGAAGGCAGCGCAGCTAAGCAGGTCTTCGCTGGACGATATATATGCCGAGAGCGATGAGGAAGACGAGGAGGAGGAAGAGGAAGGAGAGGAGGGTGGTGAGGGGAAGGCACATGCGTTTGGGGATGGTGGGAGTCGAAATCCCTCGGGGGTCTCGAGGGATCTTAACGCCATCACGCGATTTATGACGACGGGTACGGCGACTGGCAACTGAACTCCGAACAAGCGTTTGATATGGGAATCACGTTACGACTTTATGGATTGGCGGGGACAAAAGCGCTGCGATACCCTTTATACCCGGAAGTACCCATTGGCTAAAACTTTGGCAATTCATCTTTAGACTAGTCACTGGCATCGAGTATAGTGGTAGTCTAAAAGAAGACTCCATTGAAATGGAGGTCATACGCCAAGAGATGATGAAGTCAGGCAAGAGAGGCTGCAGATATGGTCATGGATTGCGGCCGTTTCTCCTATTGTTGATTTTTGCGTGCCGATTTAATATCTCGACCTTGGGCGAGACCGACCGGGAATAAGTCGAGCAGATGGGATGGCTTAGACCAGGCAGTATAGATCAGTTTGCTTCTATCCCACACCGAACCAAAAATATAATACTGAAGCCAATTTTTTTTTTGCAAAAACATACAACGCTGGGTATTCGCTGCTACTTGTGGTGTCTTGGATTGATGATTTTTAGCCGATATTATTCGGGCTGCCACCGTGTGGGTATGCCTATCTACTGTTGCCATCTTCTTATACTCTAACGCCCGCTCCCAATTGCCAGAGAGCATCGCAGGGGCCTACGTACTACGAGGTAGAGTGAAGCGACGGTCAGCACCTCGCCTGGCTTACCTCGTATATATATGGCCAATCACCACCTAGTAGCACCTTCGGGGCCGAGACCACTAGCGACTGTAGGACTGTAGGGTAGTACGGAATTGGGAGATAAAATTGTGACTATATTAAATATACCGCCACTACGTGGTGCATCCGTTGGTTTCTGCGGACCTCTCGTCTTACAAATACAACTCCTCAACAACATTTCCAACTACCTACGCTAGTAGGGGGGTAGATAACAATACAGTACGACTACCTCGTAGTACCCGTTTCACCTGACCCTTACCACTACGAGGCACGTACATGCAATTAAAATAGAAAGTTGGTTATTTAAGGTAACACACGTCCGTGTCTTTCGTGTTACAGTACGAGTTGTCTAGAAGTGTGTGTTATGGCGCTGCACACATGCACATAAGCACATGCGATTACTCGATAAAAGGCCAATCTAGAACTACGCGTGATTGTTGCGTTGCACAGCCTGCAATCTCGTGGCCGACAGTCGGTTTACTACCTAACCCAAGCTATTAGCGTCGAGGGATTCCACGTCGAGACCTAGCCGCTATCTTTCGACTACGCGTTTTTATTATTTTTCTATCCACTCCGCCTGCGATGTTTGTCTCAGCGGAAATTGAAATTGCGGCCTCGCCTGAGGAATGCCGCAGGGTGGTGCGTATAAGTCCAGCGAGCCCTGTGGTCCCCAATTGCTAACGGTATCATGGAACAGTTTCTCGACTGGGAGAGTTGGGGAAAGATCAAAGAACCTGTGATACGATCCATTTCCCGAATACCACACGACAAATCGGGACCGGTCGAGAGAGGGGAGAAATTAAAGGTCAACATGAGTGGGATGGAAGTGAAATTCACGGCGCTAGTAAGCCAACAATCCTAAGCTCGAAGGCAACGTCGAAGTAACTTTGCCTCCCAGGAAAATACGCCCAGCGAGTTCAAATGGAGATTTGATATGTTTCTAGTGCTCTCAGGCATCCACTCATATCGGTTCGAGCCTAGCAAAACCACGCCCGGCCACACGAGATTCATAAATGAAGAAGAATTCATTCGGTTTAGTAACATCCTTATGAGAATAATGCCCGTTGAGAAGTCGTTCCACGAGTTTTGTAAGCTCTTTAAGGCTAGGGTGGAGCTTGTAAAACGGGATTTAACTACATAAATCTCTTTAGTGGTACTATTACATGAACTAGAATCAAGATAATGAGGCATATAGCTCGTGTAGCTTATTCAACAGCCGAACATGATGGTCGGGCTCCTATCTAGTGGTCGATATATGCATTGACTTTACCAAGGAGAATGCCAAGGGACAAACGAATAGCCAAATGGCGATACTCTGGGCTATGTACGGAGGGATATTTTGCAATTGGGCGTATAATGAACTTACCCCCTTTCATGGGAGTCTCACAGAGATAGTCTGTGGAAATGAAAAGGGAAAGATTGAGAAGGACTTTGGAGAAGGAAAAGCTCCCGGGTGGACCGGGGTGGAAGGGGGGCCACTGCTTGATTTGCAAAACGACAATCAGAATTGTGGTACTGTTAGCAACATTGTAAGAGACTCTAAAACCCTCTTATATCTCCTGCTAATATATGAACTACTAGTGTACGTCTGGACTGTGTATCAACAGTGCCTGCACAAGTCCAACTTGTGCTGCAACCAGCTACTCCCCAGGTTCTCTCCAATGCGGCACAGACAACGCCTGCTTTTGCGCCATTGACACCCAAGGCCACGGTTTCTGCGCGACTAGTGATAGAGCGACGTGCAGCGGCATCGCAATCCCAGACGAATGTACAGGAAATGACGATCCAGACGGGAAAGGATGTGTATCTGGCTACATATGCTCAACCTCCCCACACTGCGGCAACAAGATCTGTCTCGACGCAACTACATGCAAGGCGGCGCCAGCTACTTCCTCTTCGCCACCCAGGGCGCCCAAAAGTGGATGGACATTCAATCTTCCCAACGACAACTACTGGGCCAATGACATATCCCTCCAAGAATCCCAATACCTAGTTGTTGATGGGGAACTAACCGTAAACACGAAGTGCTTGCTCGTCAAAAAAGCTGTACCTATTAGTGGGCTCGCTAATCCGAATGTTATTCCCGCCGGCACCGAGTACGGCTTGGAGACCATAAATGAACCGGACCCAGACTCGTGTTGTTTGTGGTTATATGAAAATGATAAATGCGAGACGACGGGCCCTAGTCAGAGGACTTGTGAAAGATTTGCGAGCCATTTAACATTGTTTGACACGTTGAGTTGGAAGGTCTATAATTGCACCGGGCTGTGGACAGGAAGTTCTGGATGACTTATTAGTTATGGCTTTTATCTTCGGTGCATGCCGCTGTAGCTACTTACAAAAAAAAGAGGATATTATTGATGAGGTCCCGGTCTGTGATGATCTGAGAGTTCTTGAGCTGCTTCTGCCGTAGGTACTCTAAGAAATCGCCGCGCAAGTCTGTCGACTTCCTGTCGTACTTGTCTATTGCTACATGTGCAGTCTAGACCATTTAGTAGCTCACCTTCCTCATCACACAATCATTCGTGGCATCTAAGAAGCATGTCACTAGGCCTGTCTGCTACAATCTTCGTGTTGTCGAATGCTCCCTCACTGTGGCTTATCATCACACTCTTCTGAATGAGACAAAGGAGCCTCTCCCGGCCAACTCCAGACTACTAGGGATCAGCCTCTGCGGCTTCCATGAGGCATACTTTAAGAAGCATAATTCTTCTCTACCCATTAACAAGCAGTTGCAAGAACTTGTCAAAGTTGCAAAATCCACAGGTTCACCAAAGACAAGGGTTATACGCGTACTGAAATTGCAAAGGTCGTCAGAACACTTTCCCTGATCTGGAACAACGATATAAATCCACCTTCCCCGTTCGCGCCGAGGTTTTCAAGTTGCGGAGCGTGCTCTGCATATTTTCTCCAAAGCCTTGCGTGTATCAAAATTCATCGATTACTGGAAAACTCTGCAGTATATCTTAGCGAAAGTTCCAGCGGCTTGAGAAGGCAGAATAAAGGTGGTCGGCCCCTGTTGATAGCCTCAACCCCGCATCTTATCATGGGCCCTGGTGGCGGGACCACCATTGATCCACCACAGACACTACAATGGCAAACCCTCGAAGCTTGGACTTACATGTAATTCCACTCATAGAAAGTTGCAGATTGAGCTGTGACAATAAATATCCCTTTCATTCGTCGCTAATATCATCAAGTGATGTCAAGTATCAAAGGTATCCTCCTCAACATCTAATCCGCTCCTTTGGAGACTTGGATGACGTAACTTAGAGATATCTCGAGTGCATCACCATGACCTCGTCATAATGCAACTGTGCAAAGCTTCAATCAGAGTAGTTCGGACAAAGTAGATCGTCCCCAAGGAAGTATAAAATGCTCTAATTTGATAACATAAGAAGCTAAGATTACCATGAAAACTCTTTAATAATGGTTTCCTGTAACGCTTAGTTATACAATTGATTGACATTTACGTGGGTACTAACTACTGCAAGAAAGACTTCATCAACATTATTCCTCAATCATATATTCGCCAGCTTCAATTGCGGATGGCACTTGTTCAAGACACCAAGGCTGACGCCGCGAAAGAAGCATCCAAAAAGTAAGATTCTTCATCCATATAAGGGTTTAAGGCACTAATTAATAGATTCCTCAATTCATATTGACACCTTTGTTGATGGTAACATAATCTAGAGTTTTTCTTATTCAACTTTTGTTGAGTAAACGCTCCGCAAATTATCGTTGAATGCCACTAGCCATGCTATGAAGCGGCAGAGCTTACTCCCCTCTCTGAAATGATCAAAAAATACTACTGCTTCTATCACAAGAGTTATCTTAAGAAAGCTGGTATATGCGGGAAAGAGCTGGAAAGATTTCGCAAAGAGCTTCATGAGCTCCGTTAGCTTCAAAATGCAGCCGTTCATCGCGAAGAAGCCAGCGCATCAACCACAAGACGCCACGCAAGAATCACACTAGACGTCTTAGAAACTTTGCGGCGATTAGGAAACGAACACTTTGAGGAAGCATACGGTAGCTCCGTAAGTCCAATCTCTTCACCTATATATGTATCAGGGTAACTGAATTCTCCCTCAGTTGGACCGTTTATTCCGCAGTTTCTGGGACGTGGATAGCGACTTGCAAGCTATTGCATTGCCTTTAGATCTATTAGAAATGATGCGAGAGCAAGATCCACTAGAGACCCTATCGGCTGAGGAAAAGAAGAACATTGAATTTGTAGTAGAGCAACAAAGGTTAGCAGAGCGACGGAAAGATATTAACTTCGCTAAGATGGGTGAAGACATTGTACTTGCAAAGCGCAAAAGAGCCGTTAATCAACAGATCGCCCTGCAGCAGAAAGAGGCAGCAGCAAAAGCCAGAGCCGAAAGAATGCAGAAAGTCAAGGATCAAGAGAAAAAAGCCGCACAAACAAGAACTGAGAGAGCACTTAGGATAAAACTGCAGGAAGAAGTAGCAGCGCAGTCAAAACGAGAATGTGCGTCCAAGGCAGAAGCTTTGGGCAGAAGCTTTGCAAGTGGCGGCCGAGGAACGAAAATGCATTCGCCAACAACAACAAGAATTTATAAGAGCGATTGCAGATCAGAAAAGAAAGGAGGGGAGGGAGAGACATCTCGAGAAGACAAAGTGCGAAATTATGATAAATGAACTGCGAGCAGACCTCCAACAGGCCAATCACGATCCATGAATTTGCTCAAGAAGAGGTAACTATATTAAGACACAGGGTTAGGGTTATATTTAGTTAGGGTTCGTATGTGCTTTTAGGGGTAATGCGTGCTGCGTTTGAGGCTCGATATTAAGGGAAGAGAGCATTTTGCAAATTCTTCCATCGGCGGAGAAGGCGGGAGCTAAGGGGCTTGGATATAATAGTATATCTGGGGTTGGTTGAGGGTATTGTCCTGAGTAGTTCAGGGGCCTTAAGAATTTACTAGGTATTGCTGCTTGTACTGATGGCACTAGTCAACCGTGAGTGGTGTTTTTGAATCACTGTACAGGAATTGTTGACACTCGCAAGTTTTCAGTCGCTGTATCGATTACTGTATCAAGCTATACTATGAATCTTACACTGAGGTCGGGACTGAGTGCCCCAAAAACCTTTAGTAAGACTTGGAACAGTATTGCACCCACTTCCTCCGCTTGGCAAGTCAGTTCACTCTGTGCGTTGAATTGCCCCCCAGTCTTCCTTCGACGTATATTTCTCCATCGCAGGGGTTAGTCTTCCTAATCTCCCCACCGCTGCAAACAACGCCTGGATCTTCCATGGCATCCACCAGCGTAGCGGGCCTAACCATGTTGCAGTAGGAAACCAAACCAGTGCAGTAGATGACACATGTCTAATAAATTTGCATTAGTCCGCTACCAAATAAACATTTTCTACCTCAACTTACTGCATTAACATTATTTGAAATAGATTTAAGGTCGCTTTCTTCTCATGCACATCGCTGAGATATAGTAGGAGATTTGTGAAAAAAACTCGATCCATAACATCATGCAGATTGTCTGGATTTGCCCACAGCAGCATCACACAGTCTTGGTCGGAGTCTGCAACTGGGTAGAATGTGTGAGGGACGTATGGCTCTATTTCATGTGGACCATCCTCTGGAGTTGAGATATGCTTGATTAGAGAATATGTCTCTATTGTACCAATTTTTCCCTGGAGAACCTGGAAATTTTCGGACTGGCTGAAATGGACGTGTAGAGGAGGTGACTGGCTCTTAGTAAGTACACTGCATGTAACAAGACAGAAAACGTACCTGAGGATGAGAAGTACCTCTTTGGCAGAGTGGATGATCGTGCTTATATGTTGCTCTTATCAGCACCCTAGTTACCAAGTTAGTTGAGCATTTTATTTTATGCTTCCGGGACTGACGATGCATTTCTCGAAGGATGGGGCCTTAGAAACTCGAGAATGAAAGAGCCGTCGTAGAGGTGAAAAGGACCCGAGATCACCGGCTCGTCCATACTTGACAATTGCATCATCATATTACTCTGTTAACCACCTGCAAGTAAGGCAATTGAGGCTGTAAGTAAGGCAATTGAGGTTTAGAAAGATTTAAATATGCAGTATTTCTAACATCTCTTTAAATTATCTTGGCTCGGAAGCGCTTAGAAGCACATTTATGGCCCTAACCCTAACCTAGAGGTCAATGCGCGACTAAATACGAGGTTTAGTTAATGGGAGTAACAGCACAGAGAGACAAGCGAAACTGACAAGGGAAACCGCCTAGTATTCGTTTCTATTAGAGCTCTATGTACAGATTTGCCTCAACCGTATTCATAAAATTGTTAGCTTACCAAGCCTTAGCAATATTACGAATAGGTGCGGGTTACTTTCAATTTGTTGGACTCCTCCGAAGCATGCCAAATCGTGGTTTCCTGATTAGTGAACACAGTAGCTCCTACACCAGGTATGAGAATCTTTACGATCCAATATACGATTCATGCATATCTATGAACTAATAATTGTCCTATTTTAGTCAATATGTTTTAAAACCTAATATTCAGTCTTTTCAGGGATAATGACTAGGACTTACAAAATCTGATGGCAAAACTCCCCATTGGTGCAATAAGTTGTAACGCGTGGAGAAGGAGATGGCGCCAAAATCTGACACGCGGATTCTTGATCGCCACGTTTTCGCTACCTAAGATTGAACTCAGCGATCGCCCTTGCAACTACGAGTTTTTAGCTATGTTTATTAGTCAAATACGCATTATTAGCAATTGGCAGTAGGTGGCTATCAATTTTTGGCACATCGCCTTAAACTCCTGAGCTAAGCTATGTTTATTAATCAACCACGCATCGTTACAATTGGCAAAAGTGGGAATAACGCTCTCACAACCGGCTGATGAGAAAACAGGTCAGTATTACAAATGCTGAAAATGCTATGTCATGGAGCCAGCTGTACTACCATCTGCTGTACCAGCATCCCACGATATTTCAGGATAGTCAGGTTTGGACGGAGTATAAATATAAGCTCTTTTCTCTGCTCTCTTGCTCGTTATCTGGTCATTTAAAAATTCGGAGATATCTGCCACAGAAGAAGAATACATCAGTGAAAAAATGGCTCCAAAGATTGCTATTGTGTTTGTTCGTACATCCGTCGTCATCATGTGTCTTTTCGTGTTTTGGCGAATCTAATAGGGCCTGCAATATAGTATTCCATGTACGGCCACGTACAGAAGCTAGCTGAGGCTGAGAAAAGCGGCATTGAAGCCGCTGGCGGATCTGCCGAGATCTTCCAGTAAGCCTTTCAATATGTGAAGATGAAATATAACTGACGCTATACTAGAATTGCTGAAACTCTTCCCGAGGAAGCTTTAAAGGCGATGTACGCACCCGCAAAGTCATCCTACCCAGTCATCGAGCCTGAGCAGTTGACCCAGTATGACGGTGTCCTCCTCGGTATACCCACTCGTTATGGAAACTTTCCCGCTCAATGGAAGGCATTCTGGGACAAGTCTGGTAGTGTGTGGCAGTCAGGGGGATACTGGGGTAAGTATGCCGGCATCTTCGTCAGCACTGGTACTTCTGGCGGTGGTCAAGAGACTACTGCTGTAAGCGCCATGAGCACCTTAGCTCATCACGGATTCATCTACGTGCCCCTAGGATACAAGACTGTCTTTGCGCAGTTGACAGATTTGTCCGAGGTTCACGGGGGCAGCCCATGGGGTGCTGGTACATATGCTGTATGTCACTTCATAAACTCTGAAGATCCGTTAATAACGTCGTATTCTTTTGTAGGGTGCCGATGGTAGTCGCCAACCTACCAACCTAGAGCTTACAATTGCCGAGGCTCAAGGTAAGGCCTTCTACGAAGCTGTCGCCAAGAAAGGCTCTGCATAAACCCCTATCCAAAGACATAACGATGGCTTATATTCGATGTCTACAAAAACCAACTTTGATTCCCGGTGCTCGGCCGATCAAATGTCTCAGTTGGGGCTGAAACTGTCGTGTTCATGTCACGTGTTCGATGTTCGATGTTCGATGTTTGATATTTTGAAGGGTGTACCGGAATACGAGGACTGTGGCCGGAACTTCTGACTTTTGGGGCAACGCACAGGAAGCCTCAGTAAATATACAGTATATAGTATAAGCAGATCTATTGGATTACTACACTATCTACGCAGCCTACGTATTTGTTATCTACTTATTTACATTTAACTCCCTATGTATGTTTGTGTAGCCCCGTTTCTTCCTATACTTACATGCGTTATGGTTTTAGGACCAGTGGAGAGTCTTAAGTTAATTGCAGACAAGGGATTTATCGGTTTTCTAACACCGTTGCAGGTATACTAGAGTTCAAGCAATACATAGTAGCAAGCGGCTGGGCAATTTAATCCGACATACATTTCCACAATAAAAACTTTACTTATTTCTTGGGAAGTAACAAGAATTGCTACACCTTGTCATACCATAGCTCTATAGCAAAGGCCATCTTTGCGCCACTGTGGCTTCTCATCACTGCAATCCCCATACTATCTTTCCTTTATTGTTTCTAATATTTTCTCTTGAGCCATTACGTCTTCCAGGTGCTTATTTGCAGACATCTTTGTAACTGCATCATTGCTTACCACCATCAGTGGCAACCTAGGCGCTGCAGGATATCCAAACTGTTGGTTGAGCAAGCCCTTCAAGCCCAAAAGCTTTACTAAACGTTAGTCCATTACATACCACTTTGAGTCCAAAGCAACGAAATATCAGCTGTGCTTACCCCTTCTTTGAGTAAAGCTATTTCTCCTAACGAAGCCTTGCCTTGGAGTTCCTTAGCTTCCTGAAAATCAACACCGCTTCCTAGGCTTTGGGCCACCTGCCACAGCTTTGAACTAAAATTCTAGTAACCTGTTAATATCCTGTTATTAAATTGTTACAGGTAATACTAACCGGCGCGACGTTGGGCAACGGGCTGATAGCACCTGCAGATCCAACAGCAACAGATGGAAGGAGGAAGTCGATGAACCCAGCGAGAGTTTTAAACGACGAGTTATTAACCAGGGCAGTAATTCTTGCCAATTTGCCGACATTGCCGCAACTATTATAACATTAATGGCCACCTTAATAAGATTCAAATTGAGGGAGCTACGTACGACAGCATGATTCCGCATATGTTTGGTGCTGCTTTTGCAATTTCCACAACATCATCGCTACTTAGATCAATTCCTGCAGAAACTGCTGGAAAGTTGTAAATGATTCTGCAGACATGAGTTAGCACTCATGTTCTTGCTGATTCGTTGGACTGTTTTTCTGCTAGCGTAAATATCTCCCAAACAGAGCAAACATGATAAGGTAAATGTTATAGGAAGGGAAGACACACACTGGTACTGGTGATGCAGCGGCCACATCAATAAAAAACTTCCTTATCGCTGTCGGATTTGTCTTCAGGACACCTGCATAGTAGCCTGGTGGAACTACGAGGACGAAGTCTGCTCCAGCAGCAGCCGCATCATGCGCCAGTTGAGTAGTTTGCCGAGTGCTGTGAGCACCAACGCCAGCAACAATTGGCGTCTTATATAAGCCGATATCATCAAGGGCAAGTCGTAAAGTCTGGATTAATTTTATACGCTCTTGGCTATCCTACAATGCCGATCAGCAACTGCATCACAACAAGATGAATCACAAACCAAGTGGGCCGCTTCTCCTATACTGGCCGAGACGACAGGGAAAATTCCCGGCGCAGTGACAACTGTTACGAATCAGTTAGTACTTAATCTTAATCAACTCTTTAGCTCTTAGGCATTGGATTCTTACATTTAGCATGCATTGCATATGCCTCAAAGTCTATTGAAGCATTAGTAAAGTCCTCTTCTGCGATAGACAAGAAAGGTAATTTGATAGCATAGACAGCGACTTGCCTAGTTCATCGCTCTCGTTGAAGAAAGCAGGTAGAGGGGCATAAATCCCATCAGGCAGCTTCTTTGCCATGGCTTTGATAGGTGCTGTCAAGGAGCAGCTCGAAAAGAGTAGTGGAAATTAGGCAAATTGAGTAATGTACGGTGTGTAAGAAAGTTATACGTAGGTACTAGCAGTAACTGTATAGTTATACAGTCTCTACTTTTGTCGTTACGAGGGAATAGGCAAACTTTATGTACTCGTTGATGTTGTAACGTTAGTTAGTCATGGGCCTACATTAGTGGCACTGGAAGTATTTGTAATATGGCGACACTGAGCCGAGCGCCAAGCCCTCATGGTGGAGGTGAGACGGGACGTCACGACAGCTCTGGACCACGATCAGTTTCGCCTTAGCTGGGGGTGTGAGCCGAGCAGTACACTCAGATCAGACAGCCAAAAGGCCAACCTTAAAGCACGGAGTTGGCACGAAAAGCAGGCCTATAAAGAGTACATAGGCTCAGTGCATATCAAAAATACTGTACGTACTGTATCCTACGTTTTTGGCACTATTCTGGCTGCTCCATTTAATATGTGCCAAAGTGATATTTCTATTCGCCTGTTGGGATATCCATTAACAGGTGCTACGTGACTGCTGCCGGTCTTTAGGGTCTACAGATCCTACTGTAGTAGGGCTGGTAATTGGATCAATAATGCGAGAAGCTCAAGTCCGTACAGAGGTAGCAAGTGAGAGTAGTCGGTAGGTGGGCTCTACGGGCTGACAACGGCGCTGTCGCGGATGTGAGAATATAGATAGATATAATTTTATTATTACTTTCTGGTCTCTATTACAATACGAATAATTCAAGGTGAGTACTGTGAAGATCCTGAGTTGAATAGGGCAGCGGGAAGTCAGGTTTGGGTCTATTGCGTTGAACCATCGTGTATTACAAAGGCTGAACTCTAACCCTCACTAGTAGAATCTCACCGAGGTTCCATTCCCTAACTTATTCGTAGCCATAGTCTCCCACTTGCGCCCATTTAGTCAAATATGCTCTCGAAATACACTGTCATAATGCCCTTGTGCACAGCCATGGCCACTTTCTTGATACCCGCATGCCCTGTGCACTCGGTGTCGTAGAACAACATATCTTCCTTGTTCTTGAAGACTGTAGAGACGGCTAGAGTGAAGCCCTGGGCGCGCTGGTCGGGGAATGTCTTGCCGGCTTGGATGTCGAGGAGGTATGGCGCGTTGTCCTAAGGGTCTCTTTAGCTCTAGGATAACGTGTAGGTAGGATAGGGAGCTAGATAGAAATACCTTAAGAGCCTCTTGAGGCAGGGAGCGGTATTTCGCAAGGAGCTGTTCTTGACCCTCTTCCGTTGGGATCTTGAAGAGGGTGAGGCGGCGGATGGGCTTAGTAGACATTGTGATACGAGTTGGTCGTGCTGTTTAACGGCAAAGAGGTAGAATACAGAGTAGAAGTAACGATATCGAGTTTATTTAATTGATCCAGGTGAATGAGTATCCTGGTGGCTTGAAGAAGGGCCTTGGGGATATTCGGATCGCTCTGGCTCTGAATCTTAAATGTAATTAGTAGAGTATGCTTAAATCCTAAGATCTCCGCAGGTTAATTAACACTATATTACTATCTTGAACTTACAAGAATGTTTCTCTCCGATTCCACGCAAGATGTTGAACGTAGTGTTTCATTAATAACTTGTGGCGTTTTTGCAAACGTGGAAATTTTTGAGTGGTTGGGTTTGCGAAGACAGAGCCATCCGCACGCATTCTGGGTTGACGTCGCTTAGTCCAAATAAAGATTAGTAATTAAATGGCTCATTCTAATCAGCAAATACTCCTCAGTGCAGAGCTTACCAAGTCACTCCTTGAGCCTCGCTGTCGCATGTATTACTACTATTAGCACCGTGGCGCAATGTATGTAATGTATTTGCATGACTTCCCACCTAATCAATGAATTAGTCACGATTAATCTCACCTAATGCAGAAGTGCGACATATTTTCTAGAAAATGGTAACCCTTTCTTTAGAATGAGTCCTGTCATTACAAATCCAGTGATGACATACAAGTTGAGTTGTAACAAAGGTGCTGAGCAAGCCACTACAATGCTTTTTGTGCAGAGCTCGACAATAAATAGATGTGGAATGGTCCCCATGATGAAGTTTAGAGAAGGACATCGGATCAATTGAGTCAACCATCACTTATAGTGCCCTTGAACAAGCCAACGATCAATCAGCCTCGGTTTTCCATCTTCACGACTCTTACACCTTCAGTACATAATTACTACGATGGCGCCTCAAGTTCAGGGACGCAAGATCGCGATTGTCGGTGCTAGTGGCCAACTTGGCAAACCGTTGCTCAAAGCGCTCCTTGCTAAGGGTATCCACACTATCACCGCCGTTCAGCGGCCCGAGGCTACGAGCACGTTCCCTGCTGATGTCGCTGTTAAGAACGGTGACCTTGAGGACGAGGCCTTCCTTGCCGATGCGTTCAAAGACCAGGATGCTGTCGTTCTTATGCCGCCTCTGAGTCATATCATCAGCATCCAGAAGCCCGCTGTGCGTGCGGCTGCCAAGGTCGGTGTCCGCTGGATCCTGCCATCTGAGTTCGGCCCTGATCCCTTCGCGAGCAAGCTGATTGAGGAGAATATTCTCCTTATAAATAAGAAGGAGGTTCGCAACCTGATCGATAAGCTGGGAGTCAGCAGCTGGGTCTCTATTGCAGTTGGCCCTTGGCTAGACAGCAGCCTCCCTGTTGGCCTCTGGGGCATTGACCCGAAGGCTCGTAAGGCTGTCATTTGGCGCGGCGCTGACGCCAAAACAAGCACGGCAACGGTTGCCCACACTGGCGAGGTTACTGCCGCTGTGCTAAGTCTGGTAGAGGCTGACCTAGCGAAGTACAAGAACAAGGCTGTTTACGCGCCGTCATTCCGCCTGTCGCAGCAGGAGATGCTGGAGGCGGTGCAGCGTGCCACAGGCACCACGGATGCAGACTGGGACGTCACGACACGGGAATACAAGGATGTCGCTAGTGAGTACGAGGAAAATATCAAAAAGGGTGATGGTATGGCACCCTTCATTAAGTTCTTCGTCACGCACTTTGTAGAGGGTCTTGGTGGCGACTTTGACCACAAGGTTGACGCAGCGGAGCTAGAGAAGCTGGAGAAACTTGGAGTGCCAAAGGATAACCTTGAGGAGGTCATTAAGGTTGCACTGCAGTGATAAAACTAATGTATTAAACATTTGTTGTCGTCTAGTATAAATTAATTACCTACTGATTTATGAAGGCGTTTATTCCACCTGTCAGTGATTCGAACTAATTGACCTAGATACCTAAGTACATCAAATCCTCCTAGCGCCGCGGGTGTCGACCAAAACTAGGTAATAGTCGTGACAGTAACAGTAGCAAGAACAGGGGTTCCTTTATGCTACGTAATGCAATTTTTGACTAGAAGTAGTTGCAACAGAGCAAGCACAACGATGTAGCCTCAGTCTATGCGCTCATCACAACCGTGATCCCGGGAGGGAGAACTTTTCATCCTTGTATAGCGGATAGGCGAAGCTAAGACTGAGGTATCACTAGTGTCCACGTTAGTCTCATCCCCTTCCCCGCATCGTCATCGACTAATTAGGCCCATTATGAGGGCCTTAGTAAAGGGTCTAGATCATTCGGATGTGTACATCTGGTGAATGAAGATATACACATCCAAAGGATAAGGATCGCATCCAAAGCATCTAGAACCTTTACTAAGGCCCCAATAACGGGCCCGATTAGTTGATGACAATGCGGGGAAGGGGGTGAGACTGACGTGGACACTAGTGACACCTCAGTCTTAGCTTCGCCTACCCACTATACAAGGATTAAAAGTCAACCACGGATCTGAAGAATCTGGACCGCTTACTAAGGGCCTTAATTTCCGTGATCAGATATCATGATCCCGTGAGAAAATGTGTGTCTAAGAGTCTCGGACCAGAACGTATTAGCTGACGAATAACCGACCTATTTCCATTTTCACGGTAGCTCGGTAGATTGGCACCAGCGCTCCTGTATATAAGTCACCGAAGCGGTATGTACGGTACAAGACAATACTGCCTGCCAAGTCTTACATAGCCTCAGTGAGGTCAATGCCATCACTTAGTTAATGTGATAGGATGGACATAAGAGGAGTCGGTGCATCAGCCACCAACGTAGCCTTCGGAGTCCGGGAGGAGGAGGAGGAAGTATACTCTTGTGTATACTCTGTCAACAACGAGTTAAGCAGTGACAAAATATTCTGGCCCTCAGGATCGCATGATAATATTTAGACTGATCCCCAACTTCATATGCGACATGTAATCTCACTTCTGCACTTCGAAGTTGCATCCCAAGCATAATATATTTACGTAGAACTTGTAATTGTGAGCTTTCGGAACCGGTGAGTTATAGACTTTTTACCTGCGTGAGAGCTTTTTTCTTTCTGCAAAGCATCCAAGCATAATTGTAATTTTTTTTTGTCCATGCCGTACTTGTCAGACTGAGATTGACACTTGTTGAGAAAGATACGACCGTATCAAGGAACTGTTGCATACGACCAAAATATCCTATTATACGAATACGAACATCCTTATCATATGTCGGCCGGGTTATATTACACAAATCTCCCCCCGAAGGACGATTACCTATACGTCGTGGGCGACGACAGCCAGTCCGGCTTCTACGATGGCAAATCCATGGAATCAACCATGGCTTCGGCAGCCCTTCCGCAGGTGAGCAGCAACAGTAACAGCAACATAAGCGCATCCAGCCTGTCTATTCTTGACCACTCTACGTTTACAACTAACGGGTGTCTACTTACTCTACTCCAGGACCAGGAAGAAATGAAGCATATTGCTCAATACGGCCAATCTCAACCATATATATACCAGTGTCAAATGCCAGATATGTATTATGCGTCCCATCTTGCCGCTACCATCGAGCTAAAGATTGAGGATCTACATGAAAACATCGAGCTCCCGCTCAAGCAGCCCTTTGCTGCCAAACCCGCTAGCTCGCAAGTACTTTCCGTAAGTTTACTCTGTCATCGTTCATTTCGCGACGCGTCTCTCGAGAGTGAAAAAAGAGATACCGAGCAAGCAAACGGGCTAACCCAATATGATGAATTAGCGACGGAGAGCACAGAATCGCGCCTCGCAGCGTGCCTTTCGCAACCGCAAGGAGAAGCACGTAAACGAGGTGGAAGCGCGGCTGCAGGAGCTCGAGGGTAAGTACCAGGAACTTTTACGGTCGTACGAGTCGCTGCAGACGGAGTACGTGATCGCAAAGCAGCAGCTAGAGATGCTCAATGCGGAGGAGAGGTTACAGGCGCAGCCCGAGTCTGAGCCTGAGTCTGAATCTGAGCCTGAGCAGGAATATTCGAGGCACGACTCATTCTTAAGCTCTGATGCCTGTACGGCGGAGATGCATAGTATCATCTTCGCTGAGGATGTGCTCTGCATCCTTTAACTTTGACACTACGATGCAGTGAAACGCGTCATCTTTCAGACAGGAGCGGCGGGCGACCGCGATATACGACGAGAGACTGTAAATATGAAAATTTGCTTGAATTAGGTTTATGGCGTCGATATATCTTTGGCGCTTATTGGAATTCTGGAGACGGGCGGAGGTGGTTGTTGTTGTTGTTAAAATGTTTTTTGCCCCGTTTTGGGCGCTACTAAAATTTGAAGACAGCGATGGATTGCATGGGAGGGGTAATTGTCTGTTATGCGGGAGCGTATGTCAAGAGCACCTTGCATTAGGTAATATAATATAAATCTACCCCTCCATTATCCACCCTCCTCCTTTCTTGCTCCTCGTTCCCCCCTCCCACCCCTTCCGAGTGTGCCACATTCAGCCTTATCGCTGTCTGCTAGGGTGCGCAACTGAGCGGGTGACCGCCTCCCTTTAATCACGTCGATATTTACCAAAGGCATTGCTGATGGGATATTTCACTCTATATCAGATGTCAGACGAGCCGATCGAAGACCACAGTTGGGGCTTCTGCCAACGGGCACCTTGCATGCTTGTAGGATGAAAAGTGAGGTCGGATTGCAGGCTCACCTTAAAGAATCCACGACTGGACAGTAAGGATTTCTCTCCATTTCATGTAAGGACAGTAGATGAATTGCGGATCCGATGGCTTCCAATGTTTCGTATAGCTGAAATTTCTGGATCTGAGAGCCCTGTATGTAAGTGTCAAAGTTCTTGACGTATGCAGCGTCGCACGGTTGAGGCACGGATGTTGCGGACCTAGGCGGAAATCGCGGATATAAATCACATATTCCAAATCAAGCATCAACAGTTGCTGACGGTGCTGCCGTAGCTACAATAGAGACAAGTTGCCCCTTGAAATTGGCGGTGATATTGTTGATACCTAGGTTCTGTCAGACGAATGATGTGCACCACTCAACTGCTTGAAGGACCCTTCGATGTCTTTATGCAGGCCCCGCAGGTCATAAGCAGTGCGAACGTCTTATTAATTTTGTGCGAATTGTAATGTTGATTGCGATTAATATGTATCTCGTCTCGTTCGCTTTGAAATCTGTCTTCGGCTCACCGCAAAACGGAATGCTAACTAGCGCATAACCAACAAAGAATGAGTTGATAGGACCCACGGTGACGCCATCGATCTAGTGGAAGGCTCAAGAGCCTCGGAGCTACGGGAAAAGATGCTAACGAATATTGCGGAGTAGCGCCAATGCAAACGCAGCTCGTGAATTACTGTTTGCTGCTCCGTGGCGCTTCTTGCTTGCCCCGAAGCAATGTTTTTCCTCGTGCAGGTGGTCGCAACATGCCGCTATCTCCGCACCCTCTCAGATGTTGTGGGAACACTTGGGGTTGGGGATTTTATAACCGAAGCTTTCGATAGACAATAATTGAGCAGACGTGACCGACAAAAATCCCACGATTGCATAGGGGGGTAGTACCTGCAATAAGTGTGACACAAAGGCTTACTTAAAGACTATGTGTCTCATCCCCTGCCTCCTCTGTTAAGTTAAACCATTAAGTAAGAAGCCTCTGTGTCTTCCATTTCTACGTCTCATTTGCAGCTTATAGTTGATTTTTTTCATTTGTTAGAAGTATGTAGAGCCATCTATCACCCTTTAACTAGTGGTTTAAAAGAATAGGGAATAAACATTCGCCCAACCACTCTGTGCGTCCTACCAAGGCAAAGTCTCACTATTCCAACCAACATAATTATCCTTCGTAGCAACAGAGTATTTACTGATAACATCGACGCTGCATTAAGAGATATGACTATCAGCACTTAGAAATATCAAAATAAACAATGTCAATACTCACATTCCAATCACACTTTCTTTAAGATCGATGTTTCCAAACGGGTTCAGATCAGTCTTGACTAACCCTGGGTGTAATAACAAAACCGGAACGCCTTGAGGTCGAAGCAATTGGTCGAGTTCTTTCCCTAGTCGATTGAGTGTAGTCTATATCCAACAGGTTAACCCAAATCTGAAGAGAACACGAAAGCAGTGATTTTTGTCTACCTTCGATATGTTGTACATAGCCGTAGGTTCAAAATCTGTCCCAAATGTAGCTGTTTTGAGCTGAAACAGCGTGTCCGCGAGTGCTATAGAGCCAAAGTTGCTAGACATTAAGACAAGCGACTTCCTTTCGAATTTCGAATTGAGCAGAAAAGGAGTAAACTCGACAGCTGAATAGTAAGCTCCAAAAACATTAGTCTCCAGATTCTCCTTTAGTGGTTCTATTCCAATCTCAAGAATATTTTTGCCAACACCTCTCAAGATACCAGCATTATAAATGACATGGTCAAGGGAATCAGTTTGTTGCGAAATTTCTGCAGCCGCAGCCTTGATGGAGTTTGGATCCATAACATCAGCAGTAATGAGATGTAATTTCCCTTTGTTTAGAGCTGCGAGGTTTTGCAAATCAGAAGCTTTTGCAACATCTCTAGCAGTAGCATACACATTTGCTAATGGGTAACAGGTTAACTGTTTTTGTAGGTTAGGCATATATGTCTTTACTTTGCGAACCATCAGAGAATGCGAGGTAGAGACGCTCACTATTTGCTGCACCAATGCAAGTCCAATGCCGCGACTAGCTCCAATAACTAAAATGGTACTAGGACCCGACATATCTCCTGGCAACGTCCTGTGTCTGATGTGCAGTTGATAGTGCCAGGTAGCTTTTGTACATCAAAATAATGGCTGTTGACAAAATTCCTCGACTAGAAAAGGTAGCTGTCGAGTCTATATAGTCCCAATGTCGTCACTGATGCGTAACCATAAATGAGTAAATACTAATGAATAAGCAACAATGATTAATCATCTTATTCATAGGGGAGGAAGTCTGGTAGTGTAAGCAGAGCGAATTGTACTATTGGAGGCTGGATCCTGAAGCTCTTGACCTGAGATCTGGCTTTAGGCCTTGGATAGCTTGCCTGATTGTGGAGGTGTGGAGGTGTGGAGGTGCTTGAGTAACTATTAATGAATAATCATTAGTGAGTAATTATCAATCAGTAATATTTGTTGATGAAAGACGCAGATTGACATTCGAAAAGGATGACAGAGAAGGCAAAAGAAACGTCCAGCGAGAGGTAATGCTGAGAAGTTACGCCGTCGTTGCACCAATGGGTGGCTGTGGGCTGACCCCTTCCCGCCGACCACTTACTTACTAATAAAAACACGTAACTTAGTTGACGTCAGGCTGCTTAGTCCGATGAATAATAAGACACATAGTCCGCCACATATGAATTTATTGATGAGAACGTGGGCGGCCCAACATTGCGTTCTGTAGCACTTGCCTAGACTAAAGGAGGCGTGATGAGTAATCTTAGAGTGGCCGTCAATCAAAGGCACTAGTGGTTCTTCAGGCACCTTTAGACTAATATGCATGGCAGCAAGGATTATTTAATGTCCTCCCTGCAAGTACTGGGTACACATTAGCTTCTTTACACTTGTCACCTCGTTAATGACGTTATCACGAAGTGACACGCATGCTTAGGTAGCACACTCGTATATGAAGAGCGTTCTTTTAGTTTTCCCGTGACTGGCTATCCCTGCGTGTACAATCGCAACCTCCGCACTCAAAATCTAAGTAGTAATAGTCATATTCTTTTTCCTCTACATATAAAAGGCTGGACTAAACCACGTTCTCAATCCTGCTTCTCCTGCACACCTTTACCCACTATACTTGTCTATAGAAACACAATCTCATTAGACATACCTAATCCTCTATACGTCCATTCTTCAAAACTTTCGAAATGGCTCTCCCTGCAAGCAATGGGAAAACTATCCTAGTAACAGGAATCAATGGCTACATAGCCAGCGTTCTCGGACAGCTCCTCCTTAGCAAAGGGTACTCTATCCGAGGCACAACTCGTCGCACCGTAGCTTCAGATCCACTTCTAAAAGGCCCATATGCTCTTTACAAAGAGCGAATCCAGATCTACGAGATTCCAGATATGACTTCCACGGGAGCCTTTGATGAAGCTGCTAAAGGTGCGTATTTGGTACCGTGTAAGAGAGAAGGCCCTGTTTGACAATAATTAGGTGTCCATGGAATTTTCCACGTTGCATCTCCAGTCAGCTTTGTTCTTGACAGCTATGAGGCCACTGTCGTTCCTGCTATGAGAGGCACTGAGACTGTTCTTGAGGCTGCCTCGAAGGCTGGCCCTCAATTATCGTCTGTTGTTATTACATCTTCAGTTGCTGCAGTTACGAACTATCCAGTAAAGGCTGGATATGTTTTCACTGAAAAAGACTTTGCTCATGTTGCCTTGGATAAAGCTACCGAGGATAAGGCTGAAGGGATAAAGACCCCAGCAGGAATTCTTTACTCGGCAAGCAAAACTGCTGCCGAGAGAGTCGTGTGGAAGTACAGGGAAGTGTATAAGGTGAGTCCCTATATTTACTAAAAATTGAGGTTGAGTTTTGCTACGAAATCCTAACAACCCTTTAGCCACCGTTTGCAATCTCAACAGTAAACCCAGGCGTGGTGATAGGCCCACCAATAATCATTCCAGATAGTGGATCAAAGCTGAACGAGACTCTCCTACCGATATATAACATTCTCTCCGGATCCGTGTCTGAGATGCCCGCACAGATTGGAGGCGGCGCGTATGTAGATGTCAGAGACGTCGCAAAGGTGCACCTTTGGGCTTTTGAGAATTCAGAAAAGGCAAACGGAGAGAGGTATATTGCCGCCACCTCCTATGGACCGCCGCAGGGGGCTGCGGATATCCTGCGTTACAAGTATAGGGGGACTAAGATCGCAGAAAAGATTATTGTAGGCAATCCTGGAGAGGGTTATGTTGGCTATAACAAAGAGACTGGAGAAGTTTCTCAGCCCGATTATCTCCCAGAATCTCCGCGACCCTCCGCGAAGAAAGCCCAAGAGTCAATTGGGCTCACGTGGATTCCATTCAAACGGAGTGTCATAGAAACCGCAGGGGTATTAGAGGCTCTGTTGTGAGAAACTTATCTGAGGTCTCTGGATTTCGGTGGCAGTTTGATCACAACTGCATTTTTAGATTGCGATGTAGGATGTTTATTAATTAATTGATGGTGTTATATCTTCAATTTAATAAGAAGAGTATAAGAATTATATATATTTTGCGTAGGCATGTCATATTTAATAATAAGTTATTTAGATATAAAGTCAAATGTACAGATTGCTTACGAACTGCGTTATGCTAAATCATTTGGAGATACAATTACGGTGGTAGCAACCTACAGACTTGAATATGCACTATCTAAAGCCACCTTACAGCCTTCCCTCAGCACTTGAACAATATCTCCAGCCGCCTTCACCTCTTTTAGCAGCCCAACTCCAGAGCCTGCCCATATAGCCGCTCGCCGCTCGCCTCCAAAACCCTTATCCGGATCTGTGACAGCATCTGCGTGTCTCCTCCTCAGCTCTTCCACTCTCATGCCACCTTGATAATCTTTATAACTTGTGTTAACAAGAGCTCGGCCATCGTAGCCAGCAGGCCAGATACTCTCACCTGGCAACTGGTCGAAAATAGTAGAACGAACAGTGCTTATTCCGCCATCTACAGCCTCCAGAATTGCCTCCTGATACTCGTTGGCTGAAAGATCCACTTCTCGACTAGCCAGAAATACCGTTCCCAATAACACGCCCTCGGCGCCACATGCTAGCGCTGCGGCCACACCTCTACCATCGCCGATGCCTCCTGCACCAATGATGGGAATGTTTGGGAATTTAGCCGTATCCAACGCGCTACGCGCTTCGGGGAGGAGGCTGACCAGTCCTGCGCCAGGTAAGCCACCGTGCCCACCTGCATCCGCGGCTTGCAAGACCAAGGCGTCGGGGGAACAGAGCTGAGCTACTTCGACCGCTGCAGCAACGCCCGCGATCTGAATCCAGATATGTGATTCCGGGGACGCAACATGCACTGCTTTTGTCCAGAGGGCGAAGTCCTGCGGCGCGGGAGGGCACGAGAGCATAACGATGGCGGGGCGGTGGTGCGCCACAACAGCTGCTGCATCCTCAACCTTAGCTGCGAAAACCAAGAACCCGACGCCAATTGGTAGGGTCGGTCTCGTGGTGCTCACATGCGAGGTAGCTAGGATGGATTTGGTTTCCTCAAGTTGCATAGATAATAGCTCCATATCGAATGCAGCGCCAATAAAACCTACTCCTCCTGCTATTGTCACGGCTGCGGCGAGACGAGGTCCGGCAAAGCCAGCCATTGGGGCATTTGCCATCAGAGGCCGACAGGTCCATGGGTAATGAGTGTGGATTGAAGGTGGCATTCTAGATAATAGTGGGCGGTAAAAGGCCTGTGAGGTCGGGGGGCTATCAAGATGATTGAGCAAGCTAGGATCTTCTTACAGATGCCGACAGAGGTGCAAAACGACAATTTGAATTATCTACTCGATAGATGAAGTAAATAAAGTGAGCACGTAGGGATAATGATGATTCTTATGAAGAGTGGGTGGGATCTTGGCAAGATTGGTAAGCATCAGTAGTTACGTCAACTTGGCCGACATAATGTTGTAGATAGCGGACAACTTTTGAACATGTGTGAAATCGTACACTTTGCTTCCTCTGATGTAGAGCAAAGCGACAAGGTCGGTTACGATGTTGAGATATTCTAAAACTGTATTCTATATCCCTATGGGGAGTGGATGGGAGTGCGGCTGAGCATATGAGATCAGTTACTGAGTAGTCGACTAAGGCTGTATCTGCTCTGGCCCGCAATTAATAATCTTTAAACCTAATATCTATGCGGGATGCTGCTCTGGCTCCTGATTAATAATCTTAAAGTTTGAGATCTTTGCGGGATGCTCCCCTGGCTCCTGATTAATAATCTTGGAACCAGATATCTCCGCGGGATGATTAACGATGCATTCTGCCAGAACATTCTTCTCCACGCTGTACGCCTGTGTCCCTGAGCTAGTCTCAACTGGGAGTGATAAACTCCTCGTCATGACCGGGGCGTGGCGACTGGTGGTGGCTGCTACGGCTCCACGACTCTTGTAACCGACATGACACGAGGTGATAACACAACAGTATTTACCTCTAATTTTCATAGAGGATGAGAAATTGTGCAGCTTAATCGATACTCCGAAATTTCCGTTTAATGACAGTGGATCTAAAATATGACAAATGTTAATATTGCCTTAGTTGTGGTGACATAAGCGTTTATACCATTGCGCTTACGTCTAAATACGGGGAATAGGTTATAAATGCGACAATCACCACCTCCGAATGGTTAGCAATTCTAAATCTCTAATCTCTGTGATGGCCTTCGAAATACAGCCACTAAATGCTATTGCGGACTTGGAAGAGATTACAAAGCTTCTGTCTGTAACCTCAAACATCCAGGAGCCGATGAAAACAATTTTAGGGGACGCTTCTCCCGAAGATAAACAGATTCTAATTTTTCATTCCTGTCGCGATTGGTTAATAAAACCAGGAGCAATTGGCTTTAAGATGGTTAAGACCTCTACCAAGTATGATCCTATTGTTATCGGGCCAAGTGTATATGCTTACCAAACTTAGCAAGATAGTATCATTCTTCATCGTCCAACGCCCTCATGCTATAACGGAAGACAAGAAAACAACTGTGCCTCCACCAATAGAATATCCGCTAGGAATGAATAAGGAGCTATTCAGAGAATTTCATAGTATCAGCGTGGGACTCAGGGGAAGAAATGGATTTGACCCAGCAAGAGATTATAGTGAGATAACATCCTATTTCTCTCGTGTCTTGGTAAATTAAAAAAATATATATACTAATGGAACGCTGTGATATTATTAGGTGGCAGCATGATTGCAACTCTCCCAGATTATCAAGGACAAGGACATGGGAGGCGTTTAGTTGAAACAGGACTGAAAATAGCCGACACAGAGGGTAAAACATGGTATGCTGGGTGTTGGCCAGCGTCTGTGCCGCTGTATGAAAAAATAGGAGGATTCGAATATATAACTGAGGAGTCGATAAATATGAGCACCCATGGCGGTGAAGGAGTACTCTCCATGAAGCTCTTTGTGCGCAAGCCTAGTGGAACTACCGATCAGCTGAGTGAGGTAAGTTGGCAATAACTCAGTGAGTGACGTCTAGCTCTGTTGATTACCTGTTAGTTGGCTGGCAATTTGACTAGAATACTATATAGCTCGCAGAACAGCCCGGCCCAATCATTAGAATATTAGTATAGGTTATTCACATCTCGCTATCGCTACGTTGCTGCCGCTATGCTCTCGTTTCTTGCAACTAACAGAAGACTGAAAGAAGTATGCCCTAAAGGAAGTTTTTCACACTGTCCGGTCAAATTAATCAAGTAATGTCTTGTTTATGTGACCTGTTCCTTCCTCGTAATTATGCTGGGTACAAATTGATGGCACTAAAATCTGACACGGCGGTGGGACCCTTCCCGAATAATGGTTGCTATGGGAGTGTTGGCTGTCTCCCATAAGTCCGCACTAGGTTATGTGCCGAGCGGGCAACGGGGCCAAACCAAAGATTGAACTCAGCGACAGGCTCGGAAACAATGTGATAATTTCTTGACGAGCGAGCTTGCAAATATTTCCCATGCCTTGACGATCACACAGCACACGTCTCTTAATCTAAAGATTATCAAGCCTATCATTCTCAACGTTGTATGAAAGCTGTCGGTTCATAATGCAAGTTGCAATTTTTCCCTTGAATGAATTATGTGTTTGTAGAACACGAACTTTCTGGACACTGTTCGCTACAGGCAGCAAGATTTGTAACATAACTAACAAATCTTGCTCGGCTTTGTCAGATTTGGCTGCATGACCCACCACACACATGTGGTGGGGACAGTTTTAACAGACCTTAAAATGGCGCTAATGTAAGACAACCCTGTCAACAAACCGTGTCGCTACCCTTGTTTCAAAACGTGAAATCCCGGTAAGGTTAATGTGCGAGTGGGTTAGGAACAAACGCACTCCTGTACAGCTTTCTTGCTCACTGCTCTTACTTTTACAATTCAATTAACGTAATTAAGGAAGGCGACGATCTTATTACTCCACCTTAATAATAGTAATGAACTCGTGATGAACGGCTTGATTTTTAAGGGGGTTTTTTCCATGTTAAAAGAACTAGCCGAACCTAATCAACGGCATGAAAGACGACTACAATATTAGGGATCAGCCGTACTCTCATCTGAAACTATATCCGGTAATGCCAGTAGCAGCCCACGGCACACTCTGGTCCAATAAATTTATATAACGCACACACTCTATCTGGTCCAATTAGTTGTTCACAGACTGGAAGTAGGCAGCAACCGATATAACAAAAGTACCCTGCAGACCCGAGTACCCTGCTGTCTCGATGCAGTAACTTCAAATCACGACTCCCTATGCTACGCTTCAAGTTGGCTCGGACACCTCTGGCTCTGTCTCTGTTGCTATTAAATTTTTTGCCCTGGCGAAGATGACCGAACAGATCTCTGAGCTCGCACAGCTTTGGGAACAAGCCGTAGACGAATACCTGAGAAAGTCGAAGCGAGGTTCAGTTGTGCAAAGATGGAAGCGACCGATCACCACGCAAGCTGATCTCGACAACCTCATCCAACAACATGAATCCGACTTTGCGGGTTTTAGGAACTCGCGTAGGAAGTTCTGGGATGTATTGATAGTGACGATGGGACAGTTACAGAATCTCGGCAAAATCGCGCAAGCTGCCATCCAGTTATCTCCATTTGCGCCGACAGCCGTTGTCATTGAAGCCGGACTTTTTCTTATCAGTTCCGGCAGTGCTGTGGCCAGCACCTATGATGCTCTCGAAACCTTGTTTGGGAGGGTCAGGGACATAACTGATCGAGTGGATGAGTACCTCAAAGGGAATGTCGATCAGAAGCTTCACAAAGTTGTGATCCGGCTCCTCAGCTCGGTTCTCGATGTCTTCGGCGAAGGTGAAGCCGCTATCAAACGTGGACGAGGGAAAGAAATGATGCGCCGCGTCGTCGGCAAAGAGAATCACATTCAGAGTGCACTCGACCGACTCGATGAGTGGGTACAAACGGAGATTGCTCTCATCACTGCAAAGACGCATGCAATAACCCAACGAATAGAAGTAAAAGCCGATAATGAGAGAGACCGCGGTTTACTTCGACGAGCGCTCTGTGCAGAAGCAGCTGCAGATAACGAAGCATTCGGTAAAAACATCGAGATTTCCCGTCTTTCCCCATCCGGCGATTGGGTACTGAAAGAACAGCTCTACGACAAGTGGGTCAAGATGGAAATCCCTGTACTGTGGATTCTGGGAAAGCCAGGAACTGGAAAAACTTACCTTGCATCACGAATACTCTCGCACATACGGCAGAAATCTGAAATTGCAAGCTGTTTCTACATACGGGAAGGCAACAACACTCAGCATACGCCCGAGGTAATCTTGAAAGTGATCGCGTATCAGATCACCCAACTCCATGAAACATATCGCGAACGGGCTGTCGGGGTTTGCAAGGATGGGGCCAGCCTCCAACATCCAGAACCGACATGGGAGAATCTGTTCGTCAAGCCGTTCAGCGACGAAGTAACTAAGCCTGTCTTTGCTATCATAGATGGAGTTGATGAAGCCACTCCGCACAACCAAAAGCTGGTAGTAGAGATAGCCAAAAAGCTGTCAGATCTGAGATTCACTACCCGCAAATACCCAGCTATACAATTGCTGTTGCTGGGCCGCCCTGACCTTGAATACAACGTTTCCAATGCGTGGCAAGGAGAAAAGCGACGACCTAAGATATTGCACGTACAGCCCTCCTTGTCAAAATCAGACGTGGAAAGATTCGTCAAGAAAGGAGTCAAGGAAGGTGTTTGGTTGCTTCGAAAGATGCACCCAGGTCCTTCCGAGCGTCTAAGAAGAGACATTGTCAAATCTCTCGTTGATAGCTCCGACGGCATGTTCATGCTTGCTAAGCTCATGCTCGCAGAAATAAAGGACATGAACAAACCGGAGTTGATTCAGGAATCCCTCGCAAAGCCTCCTCTGGGCCTTGATGATATGTTCAGACGTGTGGTCACTACGCTCGATGTGATGGGTGGGTTTGATAAGAAAGACTTAAATGAGCTAATCATGTGGGTCGCTTGTGCCAAGCGTGATCTTCTCCTAGGTGAGCTTGATCTTGTTCTGAAGTTGAGGGATCTCCGCCAAAATGGCATTGTTGGGCTTGAGGATGAATTAAAGACAAGATTCGGATCTTTCTTCAGCATCATGTCTACCGAGGCGGAGATGGAAAGTGAAGACGAGGAAGATGAAGATGAAGATGTTGCCTCTATAGTAGGGAGTGAAACGACATTGGCCAAGTCCGTTTCCGGGGAGAGCAGCGGACCAGAGGACGAGTTCGACACATACTCGCAGCACGGTGCCGACTTAGACGGCAATGAAAGCGATCGCGATGAAGATGAAAATGAAAATGATGACGATATACCGTCGAATTATTTCACGACAACGGTAAAGTTTGGTCACGCAAGCGTCGGCCAACACTTCCGCACAGCTCCTTTGCATAGAGGGATAGGGATGGACCTCAACTTTACGCAAGCACATATTGCGTTAACATGCATACGGTTCTTGACCAACAACATCCCCAAAAAGAAGCAAAAACCTTGGCGTGAACCGGATCTCTTCGAATATTCGGTAGACCATTTCCTGGACCACTTTGGAGAGGTGGATTTCGAAGAGTTGAAATCTTCTCATCCCGACATATTCAACAGTCTGTCAGAAGAAGTCTTGTTTCTATTCAGAGACCGCGACTCGATTCGCCGATGGTTCCACGCGCTGTCTAACGACTACAAGTTTATGTGTCAGCTGTTTAGCCAGACTACCTGTTCACGTCTGCGAAGTTGTATCGCTGAATCTGATATTCGTGGCAAAGAGACTACGACATCACCAGGGGAAGAACCATTAAAGCATAGACCATTCTTGGAGTTGCTGCTGGAACCGTTCGCTCACTACGTAGTTGAAGCATGGCTTGTGCAAGATTCCTGCGAAAAAATGTTGGCTATACTTTTCCTTCAAGGGTTCCTGTCTTTGGTGAGTCCTTACGATATGCGGACAAAATGGTTCGCCTCTGGCTAACAGGAAATGCAGCGAGACGGTCAGACCCATGAACAATGGACTTCACCCCCTAATCGTCCCTTTGAGAATATAGTAGAAAGGATATCACCGGAAGAGATCTGGGAAATGGCATCGCTTGGTGGGATGGAGAGAGATGCTGCATTCCATTCTTCTCTCGGCTCTACGTTCGCTAAGATTAGGACAAGCCAGCACCTGCTTGCGGCAGTGGGCGAATTCGAACAAGCCATTAAACTAACCGAGGATCCAGAACAACTATGGCTTGCGAAATTGAACAAAGCAGATGTACTTTCCACACTAGGAAAGTTCGAAGATGCAATTGAAGCCGCCTCTAGTGCTCTGAAAGTTCTTCCCGAGAGTCGCTTTTACATCAAACGACAGCTAATCAGGCTCATTTCAGGCGCAAACCTGCATCTAGGAAATGGAGATGCCGCTCTCGAAGCGGCCGTTAAGGAATGGGAATCTGCTCCGAACGACCCAGTCGTAGGTTTCAATCTCATATTCACTGCTCATAGAGCAGGAGACTACTCAGAGACGGTGGGGATTATAAGATCCGCTCTCGATTCCGCAAATGGAGCTCGGTATCTTGGCAATATTATAACGACTATGACTCCACAAAGATACACGACTGAGTATCTGTCCATCGCGTGCAAAAAGGTGGGAGATCTAGATCTAGCTAGGGATGCCTTTCAGGCCGTCAAGTCCGAAGCTGCTGTCCGTAGCGCTAAGAAAACTATGGCCGCAGCAGATGCGGCTCTTGCTCAACTCTTCTTTGGGTTTTATCAAGACGACGATAAGGCAATTGCTCTGTGGGAAGACATTGTCCGAGACTATCCAAGCACAACGTCGGCTATTGAAGCTTCCTTTGCGTTGATGCCCCTGTACTTTTCTAATGCACAAAATGCAGATCCGACCGAAGCATGTCCGTGGGTATTGAAGATGGAACAATTGGTTGACCTGATAGAGCCAATGCGTCTGTACTCGAATGTATCCTCAACTCAGCATGAGGCAGCGGTTCTACTGGGACGATGGTATGCAGACCAAAATCAACTGGAGCAGGCACGCGCCAAAATCCGCCCTTTGATCAAGCAGAGCATACGTGAGCTCACGGATCGGGACAACAGCAACGATTACAGCGCATACAGCAATCTCGCCCGCGCACTTCTTTGTTTTGGACATCGACAGCATGCTGCGATAGCGTTGGCATTTACCACACCGCTCCAGGGCGCTCAAGAAATAAAGGAGGGTTTGCAAGACAATGCCGATTGGGACATGACTACAGCTCCAGTCCTCGAGGCAAATACTGCCACAACTATTCCATTGGGCTTTAGCGGAGGCCGCTGTGACGGTGGATGCGACCGGAGGGAAGCTACTTTCAAATCCTTCAGCTTGTGCGAGATCTGTGTCAATGTAGGCTTTTGCGATGAGTGTCACCGAAAACTCATAGACGGGACTGCGATTTTCAGAATATGCAACCCCAAGCATCCGCTTATTGAGATTTATCCGTCAAGAGGCCTAGTCACAAAGGGCGCAGAGGGGTATAGAGTCCACCTTAATGAGGGGAAGGTAGTTAGTGCTGGGGAATGGTTAGGCATGATTAGTCAGAAGTGGTTAGGGTCGTGATAGCAAGAGGTATTATCAACGAGTAGACGCACAGAACGCTACAACTAGTCTCGTAATTCCTACCTCCTGGCAAGTGATGTAACCCTTTTCTTCTTATAGGTTTAGTATAGTCTTTCTTATTTAGGGCTAAGCTAATTTTAATGCCTATTTCTTAGTGTACTATATTACTAGATCTCGCAGCATATGTGCTGCAGGTTTCAGCTGTAATATGTCCATTCTACAGCAAAACATGACAAGTTTTATTACTAAACGAACAAGACATGCTTAATAGCTAAAGAAGCGCAAGTTCGGCGTCACCCACTGCGGCTGTATAGGTGAGAGATCGAAGTATTGATCCGCGAAATCCATAGCCCAGATGCCGGTGAATGTTTTACAGTGGATTGAAGTATACAGTGGACAGACTAGTGGAACGAAAAAGACCTTCACGTGGTGCCAAAGATCAGGGTCCTGCTTTTCGTATCAAGAAGAAATGTTGACTGATGAGGCTGATTTGACTGTTACTGTAGTTTTCTGCGCAGTACGCCCGTCATTACTACGTATATTGGGTGGAGCCGTGGATCGCGGCCCCTCAATTTAGTGAGGGGTCGGGAGTCTCATCAGTACGGGCCGACCTAAATGAGTGGAGGGTGCACATACTACAACTGCCAAGAGCCTGCGATGGCTTTCACCTCGTGTAGTGCAGGGCATAATGAGATCAAGATTGTCCAGTAGAAGGAATTGTCATGCCTGTGAGAAGTTCGGATGTCGTTAGTTTGTATGTTTGGTTCCTTCCCCAAATTTCCAAATCACGTGAAATTCAGAAGGTAGTACCCGCTATAGCTACTTGTGTCTTAATGTGGCACCTCTGAACTTTTTGGCTCACACTGCTCACCCTGCTCAGCCCTCGCTTCACCCCTTAAGGCGGCAAGGGGCTCAGATTCCACGCTATGCCTATTGGCACGATTGAGAGCATCAATCCACTGAATTACAAGCTTGTGTATGGCAGAGCGGACGGGATGCCCAATTCTCTTGAGTCTATGGTCGTATGTGATTGTTCTTCGAGTATGGTGGCATATAAATGGTGAGGTGGAGGCACGGAACGGGAGGGATATGAACATTTTCCATCATAATATTATCCACTGGGTAAATCGTTCTCCAGCATTGAAACCCATCGTCCCAGCTGCGAGTGCTTTATTCGGCTCTTCCAACCCTCTTACTCAATATAACATACGCCTCTTCCACTTCCCTTCCATCCCTCAATACCCTCGGCGGCGGGCTATACTCATCCTTCTCATACCCGATCCCTTCATAAAACCCCTTGGCTATAGCATTCCTCGTAAAGCAACTCAACATAACTTTCTCCACCCCGATCTTTCGCGCCACGCCCTCCACAAGCATCATAAGCTGTCTTCCGAGACCAGAGCGCCTTAGCGTGGGCGCAAGGTGAATCTCATAAACATAGAGGACCTCCTGCTCGTCTTCGATCGTGGGCATAAAGCTAACAAATGTTTCAATGTCTCCTGCCTTCTTCTCTTCTTCCCCATCACGAGGTCCGGTGCTGCGGACGAGGAGGTACTTCAGCTCAAGTAGGCGCATCTCTCTCCGTTTGGCGGCGGGTTTCCATCCTTCTTTGCTTGCGGAGTAATCTCCTTTGCTGCTTTCCTCTACGAGCAAGAAGCATGCCGTCAACTCATCACGGCTCAGATCAGATGAATTTTTGAGTTCAATTGTGTATTCTCCCCCAGTTGCAGGGTGGGTGAAGGATGCCCATGGGCTGTGCGGCAAGTTAGTCATGTCAATTTAGATTTGTAAGGACGTACTTACTCAGTTGGAAAGTACTCCTTGAGGAAATCCGGGAAAGACTTTGCATTCGCAGTGTCAATCCTGAGAGGCTTCTTGGTGTTTGCCATTCTTGAAGTTATATATCATATATCAAAAACCCCGAGCAAATCGTCCTCCTCGTGCTGTTTACAATTACCCAATTCGGCTCGTTCAAAGGCGGTGAGAAGGAGCAGAATGTATAATCTCCGTCATCTGGCCCGCGCCTCGAGCTCGATTCATGCGATTTGTTCGAAGACACTATATGCGCAACATCTGATTGTTTGCTTTAGTTTGTGGAGTATGCGATGGTTTAGTCGGCCCGCCGCCACAGCATGTGCGCGGTGCATATATCATGGGCGCAGCCGCTTCTTTGCGACTGAAGCGGCGCGGCGACCAAAGTCCCGATTCGGGCCAACAGTCAGCTTGGAGCATGTAAGTCGCACTTTCACAAACTGATCCTTTTTGTGGCAAGATTTTGGGGATTATTTGCTAATTATACTAGTTTTTACAGCGGGGGAAGGTGCTGAGTCTATGGAGACGGGTTCTACGAGACACGAGACGGATCGGTGATCTGGAGACGAGAGCCGAGACGAGGAAGATGGCGAGGGATGAGTTTGAGCTGAACAAAAATGTGAAGGATATAGTGAGTTTTACATACCGGCTTTTTCCAATGTGTAGAGTGGGTGCGGTTGGTCGGTGAACGAATGAGGGAGAGGAGTGGAAGTCTTGATCGTGCCTTACCCAGCTGGAGCTACTAAAACGAAGCATTTGGCTTTGACTAAAACTGAAGCTAATTATGGGGATCAGTCACAGATCAAATACCTCATATCGACGGGCAAATTACAGTGGGATGCGACGGAGCGATATATAGACGGATTATGAGCTCATCGTCGGCGCAAAGGACAAAGCAAACCCGAAGCAAATATCTACCCCCAAGGGCAAGGACGAATCGGCGAGGGCTATGCATGACGACCTTACTTGAGTGGGAAGGCATGGATATTTTAGACATAAGGCGAAGCAAACTAGGCCTGAAGGCGGACAACTTGTAAAGTGTGAGAGCAGTTTTGTACATATTGTAAGATATTATACACTTGACAGTACAGTCCATCTTGTCTATTCCAACATCCCAAACGCCGTAAATGCTATGCCTCCACATCTGTATGTCTTACAATCCTTCTTCCTGAGCCAAAGCCTTCATATGCCGCCGAATAGAAACTATGCGCGTGTCGACCATCTATTGTTCCGCCCAGCCGTATATTCGAACGTCTCGGCTCCCTCCTCCACTGCAGTCTTTCAATCTCAGTCATCCATTCACACTTATCCCTGGCGCTGCTTGTGCTTCGGGTTCAGCGAGCAGATAATATACACATGTCCCTTTCCCTTCTTGCCGCCCTTCCTCCTGACAGACTGCGTCGCGTTAGCATATATTCTTTCTCTCCGAACACCCCAACCCTAAACGTCTCAACCCCATTCCCATCCCCCTTCCTCTGCCCTCCCCCATTCGATCCCGTCCCACGGATCCCTAGCCCCAGAAAGAAACCAAACCAAACGTACCTTACACCCCTCACAAAGCTTCTTCACCGAAGCCCTAACCTTCATCCCCCTAACCTGCTCCGTCACACCATCCACCCCCTTCTTCACCACCACCGCCGCCGACACAGCAGTCGGCCTCGTCGTCGCCGCCGCCGCTGTTTTCGCCAACACCGCAGTCGAGAGCGGTGCTGTTGCCCTCGGGACTACGCATTTTGCCAGGCACGCGGATGGGCGCAGAGCGCTGCGCGCGGTGAGGAGGAGGCGGGGGAGCATTTTTGCTTGGTGTGTGGAGGGCGGAGGGGTATTTGTTTGTCGCCTGGGCGATTGAGGCGTTTGTAGTTGTGGTGAGGGTGGGCGTGGGGATTGAGGTGTTGGCGGTGGTGGTGGTGGTGGATGGGAGGTCGAAATTTGGGTGGTGGTTGGTGCCTTAAATACTAGGCATGGATAGTTTTGAGTGGTGAACAGCCACAACGGGGAGTTGGATTGAGAGCAATTTTGGGGGGTTTTATGAAGGTGTTTTGATGGATGGGGGGTTTTAATTGGGGTTGTGTCTTTATTTGTCTTCTTTAAAGAGCGATAGTGCTTGTGGTCGTGTCTCAACAGCGCACAAGTTCAGGGGCATAAAACCCAGCACCATGATATCAAAACTCCCAATCACGTACTCCAAAAATTGAACCAAATCTATTACCATATATCTATCCTACACCCCTCCCCTCCACCTTTGCCTCCACGCCTTCCCCTCCTTCAATACCGACATCACAAGCGGCACCCCCACCGGCCCCAACAGCGGCAAATAAACTGCCACTCGGTGCTCATCAGGGAAGTACACCTGGCCCACCATACTCTTCTCGAAGAAGGCCTTCTCCGCCGCTTCCTCCGCCACGCGCGCATTCTCCAGACCAGCTACGCCTCCAAGCCCACCACACGCTGCCTCGAGGTGAGCGATCGTTGTGGAGACCCCGTCCGCGACGCTGCGGGGGATGGAGATAGAGGGGAGAGCGAGGGTGAGGCGCGCGAGCGAGCCGAGGGTTGAGGAGGCTTTGAGGAGGAGTCCGGCGCTGCGGACGCGGGTGAGGGTGTTTAGGCGGAGGGGGAGGGTGAGGGATTCGGGAGCACCGATTAGGGCGAGGAGGTGGTTTGAGAAGGTTAGCATTGCGGGGCGGAGGTCGTCGCTTGCAAGTGTTAGTATAGGTAGTTTAGTGAAGACAGGGTAATGGAGTGCTTACACGTTGGGTTGGATAATGACGCCTCCCCATTGTGGGATCAGCCAGCTTTTGCTGCCGCCTTCGACTTCCATGTCACCGATATAGATGATGAAGTTTAGGGTCGGGGCGCCGCCGATACTTGGGCTCAACGGCCATTCCGCGTGGTTGATGAAACCACTCAGGTCTTCTTTGCGAAGAACATCGCCCGTCACACCAGTTTGCGCGTAGAGCTGCACTTGCGTATCAATGGTGAAGTTGCTGATAGCCGAAAAGCTGTCCAGAAGTGGCTTCATGTGCTCCTCCAGCGCTTGCTCAATAGCCCATGTCGAGGGCGTGTCAGAGGGCGTGAAGAGAGAGAATGTTAGGTGGTATGTCCGCGAATACTTCATTGAGCGAGTGGACCGCTTCGCGAGTGATTCGGCGACCTCAGGGGCTAGTGCCTTTGGGCTCCTTTCTGGGGGCGACGAGCTGGTGGCTAGGAGATAGGCGATCATGGCCTGCTCTTCAGCAAAGATCTCTCGCAGGTTTGTTGCAATATAGGTTGCTAGAGGGGCTGAGGACGATGCGCTCGTCGGGACCTGGTTTGGGGTGTAGTGGATATCGAGAGTTGGCGAATATGGCTGTAAGACGGCTTCTGTGGTTTGTCCTGGGAGCAAGCGCACGAGTAGTGCAACTTCTTCATCGTCCTGATTTGGGGTAGGAACTACTGAGGTGTTTGCGGGGGTGAGGAGAGGTATTTGAGATGGCCCTGAGAGTTGGAGGCGTAGGTGATGGGCTGAGAAGTCGTTGAGGTCGTCGAGAGCATGCTGAGTCGCACGCAGGAGGTTCTGTGCTTCTTGGTCCTGCAGCGAGCCTGTGTCGATGGAGATGCGGAGTGGAAAGACTGGCCGGCAAGCCTAGTATTGTTAGTACTGTATGTACGGGCACAAATATCCTCGAAAGGCCAGCTTACTCGTCCATCCGCCCAATCCATCATGGCGTCCAGAGGAAGTTCTGCCCGGTATATGGCTGTGGTCCACCACCATATTGGCAGCCCAATGAAGATTGCAATGGCCCAGAATGAGACGATCACATAGTGCCTGTTGCGGCGGTTCTCTGGCTTCTCAGGAGGAGGCCCTTTCTTTTTGGGGATTGCGGCCACAGCAGCAGCGGGAGCTTCCCCGTCATCAATGCCATGCTTGCCCGTGTGCTGGACAGCTTTTGAAGCCTCAGCTTCGTCAGTCGTGGGCGTTGCCATGGGGTCTGTCTCTCTATTTACACATGGTGGTTGTGGTCCAATGTGAACAACGCGGTGCGGAGATCCCCGTTAATCGAATTGATTAGATTAGCGACGCGCATAGGGAGCCACTGAGGCGCGGCTGAGACGTCATACTATGGAAATTCACATTTACCCCACAAGTATAAAATAGAAAATGCATAACAAATAGAAAATGGAGTAACAATAGTTGCTCTGTAGGGGTTTATATGCTTTTATACAAATAAAAATAGGGTCCTGTATCTCGAACACTTGTAGTCCAGTATTGTGCGTTATAAGTATGAGTAAATAGGTATTAAATTCGTATTTAATGGATATTTACTGGCTTTTATTCAGTTTTAATGCCATTATATAGCATTATATGGCATAAAAGCGTATTAAATCGTATTAAATGGCATTAAAAGACTCCTCTAACCGCAGACTCCGGCAACATAAGCATACACGTGAATTTCGGCATAATATTTCCGCCGCGTAACCGGTATACGTACTTTCGCGTACTTCTCCACACTTTGCACTCAGTTCTAACCAACCAATCACAGCCTTCTAATATTTCGAGGGGTAACCCACAAGACCACACCAAAATGCCGAGGCATTGGCATTTTGGGTTCCTTCCAAAGTACGTACTTGCCCCAACTTGCATGAACCTCGGGGTGGGTGGAGCCACCTTACTGCATCTCTAGTGAGATCAACTTCCTCGATAGCACGACCTGGCCCCAGGTCTTCCTTTTGATCCTTGAGCAATGTACGGGTACAGGTAGACTTATATCTAATATATTCATATACCAAGTACACCTATATCTTTTTTGTATCGGAGGTGCTGAAGTCTCTTTTTCAACACTACGACAGTACTTTATCATTATCTCCCCCTTCCTTCCTTGCTTCACCTTTGTCTTGGTTTGGGATACTAAGTCACAACTTCCTCACCAACCTCTCACCCGCTGTGGTTTCCCTGTCCCTTATCACTTCAAGAACATATCACCCTCTTGACTCTATCACCATGCCTGGTAAGTTGTTGCGCGCATTGCTCCTTCCACACTGCAACCCGAGAGATGCTAACATAAAGCCCCCTCAGCTCCCCTCGCCGTCACCATCCCAGCAGCTGCTGCGGGACTTGCATACTTAAATGCCAAAGGCGCTGTCGGCTACGATTACAACCTGGTGACATCCTTCCTCTCCGCCGTCTTCCGTGCCAGGTGGCGTGAGATGAGGGATCGTCTTTCACTCTTTTATATCCTCGAGGATGCCGCCCTCAACCCAAAGACCGCCAATAATATATACCTCATTTTCGAAGGACGGAAATGGACGTACAAGCAAACATACGGTATGGCGCTCAAGTACGGAACATGGCTGAAGCAGCACCACGGCGTCAAGGCGAAGGAGATCGTGGCCATGGAGTTTGGAAACTCGGAGAAGTTCATGTTCATGTGGTTCGGTCTGTGGGCCATTGGCGCCCGACCGGCCTTTATAAATTATAACCTGACTGGAAAGGCGCTGGCGCATTGCGTCAAGGTCTCTACTGCGAGACTGCTCGTTGTTGACCCGCAATTCGCCGAGAACATCACAGACGACCTCAAGGCCGAGCTCCCGGGCGTCCAGATTGAAATCTTTGCACCTGAAGTTGAGGCTAAAGCAGATTGCATTGAGCCCGTTCGATCTCCCGATGCGGACCGCTCGGAGGACAAGGCACAGAATATGGCTCTTCTCATCTACACATCTGGTACCACTGGACTCCCGAAACCAGCAATTGTCAGTTGGATAAAGTGTATCGTCTCGTCCGGTTTCCCCCATCGCTGGATGCAGATGAAGCACCCCGACATATTTTACACAGTAAGCATCTTCTCACGACCGAGCTCGTATTATTCTAACAATTTCAGTCCATGCCTCTATACCATTCCTCCGCAGCCCTTCTTGGTACGTTGAACGTTTTGGGCAGTGGCGCCGCCGTCTGCATCGGCCGCAAATTCAGCACAAAGCTCTTCTGGCCCGAAGTGCGCGCCTCCAAGGCTACCATCATCCAATACGTCGGTGAGACGTGCCGCTACCTCTTGGCTGCACCACCCCAGATCGACCCTGCGACCGGCGCGAACCTCGACATCCAAAACAACGTCCGCATCGCATTCGGTAACGGCCTGCGCCCCGATGTGTGGAACGCCTTCAAAGAGCGCTTCGGCATTGAGACTATCGCCGAGTTTTATGCCGCCACCGAAGGCTCGGGCGGCTCCTGGAACCTGTCACGCAACGACTTCACTCTCGGTGCCGTTGGAAAGGTTGGCTTCCTCAACCGGACATTTCTGGGTGGCCAGTCGGCCATCGTCGCCGTAGACTGGGAGAAGGAAGAGCCTTACCGCGACCCTAAGACTGGGTTCGCAAGAAAGGTCGCCCCCAACGAACCGGGAGAGCTTCTCCTCACTCTCGACGCTACAGACATCGAGAAAGGCTTCCAGGGCTACTTCAATAACAAGAAGGCCACCTCTGGCAAGATCCTGCGCAGCGTCCTTGTCAAGGACGACGCATATTTCCGCACCGGCGATGTCATCCGCAAGGACTCCGAGGGCCGCTCCTACTTTGTTGACCGCATTGGTGATACCTTCCGCTGGAAGAGCGAGAACGTCTCCACGAACGAGGTTAGCGAGGTTATGGGCTACCACGCTGCTGTGCACGAGGCGAACGTCTACGGTGTTGAACTTCCTCACCACGACGGGCGCGCAGGTTGCGCTGCGGTCATCCTTGCGGAGTCACCGAGTGAGCAGCTCATGAAGAGTCTGGCGGAGCACGTGAAGGCACTGCCAAAGTTTGCCGTCCCGTTGTTCCTGAGAATCACTGATGGTGGCGGACCGATCACGGGGACGAACAAACAGCAAAAGCACACCCTGAGGGCGGAGGGCGTGAGCCCGGAGAAGGTGGTGGGAAGCGATCAAATTTATTGGTTGAAGAATGGAACATATACGCCGTTTACCAAGGCGGATTGGGAGGAGTTGAACGGCGGAAGAGTGAAGTTGTAAATAATTGGAAGGGGAGGGGTATGAGAAACGTAAGGTTTTTGTAAAGTTCCATGTGTGTATATAGTCCACTTGCGATCTTATTTCACGTCTATAGGTGGTAGACTTTCAGGAATGATCTATGAAATATGACTTCTATCAGTTAAATCTGTGGTATCAATTTGCAGCGTGGTCTTCGAGTACTTTGGTGGCACAACCGGCCTCACCGCCCACCCATTACCCAATCAGGCAATTTATAACCTTTTCTCAGCCTCGTCCGCCACCCACTCCCACTTTTTTTCTCTTGTCACAAAAAGCTTAAATATCACGTGTCACCCCACCAAAGACAATTTTCAAATAAACAACCGCTGCTTTCTTTGCCCCTCCATCCCCATCTCTCTCCACCCGCCACGAACTCCCCATACTCCTCCATACACCACCCCCGAAATATCAGCAGTCATGCCTATCTCCAAGAAAGCCAGAGTGAGTCCCACATCCCCCGCCTCCGTGCCGCCGCCAGGTACGCGGCAGCAAGGAATGAATTGCCTACTAACACCCCACCAGGTCCAGCGCGAGCACAAGAAGGCCGATGCTGCCGGTACCCGTGTCCCAGTCAAGGCCAACGGTCTCCCGGTCAAGCCCCCGAAGGCGACCGCCATCGTATGCTCCTCCTTTTCCTTTTCCTCATCCATCACCTTTTTCCCTCCTGCCACCCCGCCAAGTCACGTTCCTGGTGCCTGGCTGGCGAGTGGATGCGGGGTGATATCCAGCGGAAAGTGAATAAAGAAATAAAAAACTAACACGACCCAGTGCGCCAACTGCCGCAAGGAGATTGTCAGCTCGAATAAGACCCAGCTCCAAGTCCACGCCGAGACGCATGACCAGAAGCTGTGGCCCAAGGAGAAGTGCTGGCCCAATGAGTTCCCGGCTGTTGCTGCTTAAGTGAGTCGGATGAGAGGCGGCAAGGGTGAATGGGAGTGGTATGGTCAACGTCTGGGATGAATGGGAGGTGATGGGATGGTGTTTGCCGGGTTGCTTGGGGAGAGGCTGCGCTGGTTGGCGTCTTTAATGACTACTGATTATGAAGTTTTACCGTGAGCTTGCTGTGGTTTTTCGTGCTTGCGCTTTGGGTGTGATCTTGTAGCTGTGTGAGTGTGCATGGGAGCCTCGAACAGGTAAGTATATGAATTATTAACTAGGTGATCAACCTTTCTCTATCTAGGCAAAATCGAAACCTTCCAGTTATCGGAATGAGCTTGTTGGTCTCAGTCCTAGTCCACTCTTCTCATAAGCCATGTCAACCATCTTCATCTGGTTAATTGAATCGGCTCCATCGATCCAGGATCGAGTTGGACGACCCTTCACCCGATTCACAAATTCTTCAAGCTGATGGCGGAACGACATCCACCAATCCTCCCCGGGCAGGTCTGAGAAGTCACCACCGGCCTCCTTATAAGTATATGCTTTGTGCGACTTAGATTCAACCCATTCTTTAACAGGCCGGCGATCTGACGTGTTGCGGATCACATACGAGTCCTTTACATCGATACGATGCCAGACCACAGCGTGCATGAAGCCATGTAATGTTACCTGTCGTGTCCGCACCTTTTCCTGACCCGGCGGCAGAGTCTTGTCAAGAACTACAACCTCCCTCATCGTTACCCTGGCCTCTGACGGCTTCCACAAAGTAGGACCCCTCAACGTAGCGGTGGCCTCTCCAACGCCGCCATTCGGGAAGCGAAACTGGGCGGTGAAGTCGTAGTCGCACTTGTCGTGAACGCCGTCACCAAAGATATTGGTTTGGCAATCCAGGCATTCCTCTGGTTCGTCGTTGAAGATCATACGCATCATGGCGAAGTTGTACGTGCCCATATGCATAATGCTGCCACCGGAGAGCGTGTAATTAAACCCTATGCTGTCCTTTGAAGCCATCCACCACGGAACCATGCATTCGGTGTGAACATGTGCGACGTCCGCGGGAGTAATGAAAGATCGAAACAGATGAACTGCAGGGTGGAAAAGGCTATGGAAGCCTTCGAGCAAGATGGGGGCGTTGGGTTGTGATAGCTCTGGCAAGTTGAAGAGGATATTTGCCTCGGTAGCGTTTGAGACTGATGGTTTCTCTAGGAGGACATGTTTCCCTGCGCGGATAGAGCGGACTGCCCACTCGAAATGCAAACTGTTGGGTAGAGGAATATAGATAGCATCAATGTTCGGGTCGTCGAGTATCTCTTGATAAGAGTTTCTGACATCTGGGATGCCATGCTTTTTAGCGAATTCAGCGGCCCTCGTGTAATCTCTAGCAGAGATAGCTTGCACAATAACTTCAGAATGCGATTTAGCGGGTATGACCAGCGAGAGGGGACTATTATTCGGTATTAATAGGGTATTTGTAACGCTTCAGTGGAAACCTACGCAGTTTGAGCAGCTCCTAAGATGCCGAAGCGGATAGCGGTGCTCTTCTTCTCAGGTATCGGGGGGCTAAAGGCCGTGTAGATACGGTAAATCATTGTTGTCATTCTGTGTAAAGGCTGTTTTGTTCAATAAAAGTGATAATTTCTGCCTAAAGTCTTGCTTCGTTAATAGTAGTGAAGGTCTCATATGAGTGCGTTATGTGGCGATGATTAGGTCTTATAGAAACGAATTAAACCCCTCGGTGCAACCTTACCTCCGGTGTATCTCTGAAAGCTTTACTAATTCATCCGAAAGGCGTATTTCCTTTAACAAGTCTCGTCTTCTAACCTTCATCTTCCTTTAAGCCGCTCTCAATATGGCATAGAATATTAAGGCACATGTACCAAAGAGGCGTTAGCGCGTAACGCACTCGCATTTCACCCCAGGGCATTAGTACTAAAAAGGCTTTAGCGCGTAACGCCCTTGCATTTTGCCTTCGAGGACGGATTTAGGTACGCAACATGAAATGCTTACTAACAATGCCCTATAAAGCGTTATATCGAGTTCCGTTATATAGTACATTGGAAACAACAACTTGGCATTTAATATAGATCAAACTGGTCTTGGTCTCTACTGCGTATAAGATTGCTATCACTTCCTGTTAAAAGCCCCAACACTCGTGAGCCGCAAGGTTAAATGTAGCGTGATATGGACGACTGGAGTGGAGTGCAAGATCCCAAGGAACGGAGGAGGCGGCAAAGTCGCATACGCCAGAGAAACTGGCGTAAGTACATCACCTCCTGCCTTCTTTACCCTATTAGTCTCGTTAGAGAAACTAATCAGAAGTTAGGTCAGCGGAAGGAGACAAGCAACCTAAAGATAGCGACCATTAATCCCGCCTCGTGGCAAGGTTATGGTGTGTTGATTACAACCGAACAGCATGATCCAACACCAAGTGGACATCGGTTGTTATCTGCAGCTTTTATAAGAGGTGATGGAAATCACCAAGACCCAACTCTATCTCAAGCCCCTGTAACAACCATAGCCCATAGAAGACCGAGAGGAGATAGACTAATACTACCTTTACTTCCATATACGACGGATGCTACGCTCGGCCGACCTACGCCTATTATTATATTTCCTCTCTCGGCGGATCACTGCCTTATCACGCTAGTTCAGTATAATGTCCTTCGCGCCATGCTACTCAACATGTCTATATTATCGCTTTTAGATTGCCTCTCTACAGAATGTAGCCGCTCCTTCGGCGTTCCCGTCTTTGGCATCACTCCACCTGACAAGATTCCTCTACATCTCCAGCCTACGACCTTGCAGCAATCTACACAACATCCATCGTGGATAAAGGCGATTCCTTTTCCGGCAATGCGAGATAACATGATCCTCCAAGCCGGGAAATATGACAGTGATGATCTTCGTTATGACCTTGGTCAGGCTTTGTACGAAGGTTTTGACGATTTGGAACGCCGCGGATTTCTAGTATGGGGGGCGTCATGGGACATGAACGGATGGGAAGTGAGTGAAAGCTTTGTAAGGAAATGGGGATTCTTGCTGAAGGGTTGCCCGGACGTGATCGAGTCTACAAATTACTGGAGGGAGGTACGCGGGGACGAAAGGCTAGTTGTAGAGATATAAAGATGCCCGACCACAGCCTACTAGGCCCATCATATTTGCGGGCTAGCATCGAGCAATGTCCGAAACCAGTCAGCGTGAGAATAAGATTTTGTCTGTATAGCAAGACGAATAAGTATCGGGATATATCATCCTACCAATGGGAGCGGTTAAAATCCACAGGGGCGGCAACCGGTGAGTTGAAAATAAGCCCCGTGCTGTACTGTGCTGTACTGTGCAGTACATAATAGTTTAGGCGCCCTTGGGGGCTGGGCATCCCTTCAGATCTAGCGGTGGGGTGTGACATACCAAGTACGTTCGTTGCGTTGGGTGTCTATCACATTGAGACACCCACATCTGTCGGCTTTCCATATTAAGACACGACCGGTGAGATTGAATTAACAACCCTAAATGTAAGAAGGTGAGATAACATGGCTTTGCACTCACGCAACGGTAAGTGGAAAGATCAGGATAAAAAGAGAGCTAGGCTTCCCCCCCCCAGCGTTGTGCCCCCCGGTCTTTCGGGGGTTTGACGCCCCCGCCTCCCACCGTTGCGCTATGGCCGCCTGTTGCCGCCCGGCTACTGTGCATATGATATGTGATAGCTTGCCCAACGCATACGGACAAATAGCCGCAGCACTGTTGCCTTCGAAGGAATGCGATAAGCTGACGTGGCAAGTGCTGCCTCACAAATAATTAGTTGGGACATATATTTGCAGCTTGAACAACAATTGTAGTAGGCTCTGTTCTGTAGTTGTATTGGTGAGGCTTTCGGTAAGGCTATGGTAGGATTCAACATAAGTCGCGATTAACAGGCATCGACATGCACCCATAGTACCCGGTAGCAAATAGAAGTGTTAGCCGGCACAGCCTCCCATCGAACTAGGCGGAGGGCCTTTTAGATGTTCCAGCTGCCACAACGGTGATATTAGCCCAGCCATACGCTCTAAGTGCGAAGGGTGCAGTGCCGTCATATCCAAGCAACATATCATATTCGCTTGCGAGGCGCCCGAATGTTGACGTGTAACCTACCATCAGAACGGAATAAATAATAATTGGATATTCTACTCAGCCAAGGCTATAGGTTCAGTTTGCATTGCAGATGTTGGCCGTAAGGCGTGGCTGTCTGGCCACATCCCTTGATCCAGCTGATTGTATAATACCAGGTAGTCCTCCCTTCCATCCTTTCTTTCGCATGTCGTCCCCGATATCGTTCACCACTCCGCCCTCCATTCATCTCCGAGTAATCGTGAACAGGAGATAAAAATAATGTCCAACGCCGCAAAATGCCGAGTTGCTCACTGCGCCTATCTCCGGCATCACTATGATACAAAGATTTCGCCATGGTGCATATACCGTAAGTCCCTATGTGATAACCGATTATGTTATCCTCATATATCTGCCTATGACTATGAGCTATTCTAACTCTGTGCTTGTTATTTAGATACTTGTCCCCACTGTACCAACCGATATAAAAAGATTTCAGCTAATGGGTGTACGGTTTGCAAGGGGGGGGATGACTGCGTCGTCATGTGAAGGCCGTAACCACAGTTGTATACTTGGACGGTTACCTACATGGAGAATTACCAACTGCTGAATCAGAGGAAAGAGCAAGCAAGGGGTCGGTACTAATTATTGGAGAGGAAGTGCCGTTCGAGGTTACGTTATTCTATTACCGTGACATGGTCAGGGTTTTAGCTTAAATATAATGATATTTTGTGATCCTGAAAGAAACATGTGTGAGAAAAGATGTGTAGATGGCATTTCAATTATTTGCGTCACGATAGTAAAACGGATGGTCAGAGAACGTATCTGTAAATAACATATATAGCAGTTCAATGCGCCATAAAATAACCAAGCAAGCGCGGAATACGCAACCCCTTTCTCGAAAAAGCGCAGCACAGAAAATAAATACATACTCCTCGACCCCAGAAAAAAGTCCCATATCAAACTGCTTTCTAAAATATATTGATCCGGAATCTGGTCAGGACGATAAAAACAAACCACCAGTTTCTGTAGGTGGCCCTGTCGGCGTCACTGGGCCTGTGACGGCCACTCCCCCTTTCGCCACCTTAGCCGGTCTCTCACCATCCGGTGCAGAAGTGGCGCCGCGCTTTCCTTCCCGCTCTGCTCTCTTCTTCGCCTTAGCCTCTAAAGCTGCGCTCGAACTTGCTTGTTGCTTCCTCACTATTACCCCCGCGCGCTCCTGCTCAGGGCTTGACACATCGAACCTCGGGTCTAGTAGAGGCATATTATTCAAATTTGCTGATGGGGGGAACCTGGTGATCTGGTCCGCCACTTGCTTTATTTTTCGAGTAACCCCCCAGGTTGTAGCTCCTTCAGTTTTCATATCAACTTGGTCGTAGGTATACTTAGCGTTGCGCACTCTGGTAGCGCTATGAGCGCAGAAGACGAGCAGATCATTATCGTCGTCTACCCCACAACCCTTTGTGCCATTTGGGCAGACGCTACGGTGCCACTAAGTTCAGTTAGCAAAGTTCAATGAGATATAATTGCGGGAGGAAAGAATAAATGAAAAGGTAGGGGCGCACGGAGAGTTGATATGAGGTTATGCTCAGATAACAGACGGGGCATATAAATGCCATGCACTGCTTAGTTTTCGATCCTTGAACAGTTCGTTTGGGTAGTTTACGTACGGCGTTGAGCCATTCCGTTGGGAGCGATTCAAAAAAATAGGGGCCTCCACTTTTGATTGTAGGTTTCTTAGGTCGATCTCCAGTGGCTGGAATCTTGGGACGTTTGACTTCGGCTCTCGGGGGTGGGGTGCTCGGGACTGGGGCTCTCCGGACCAGGGGTATAGCGATTGGGTTATTACCTTGAGTTGGACGTGTATTACCTCCCGTACCTCCTGGCCCAACATTAGAATTGGCATCTTTTCCCTGCTGGTTGCGCCCCGCAGTTCCACGGCGTCCGCCACGGCCATCGTTATCACTTGGAGGATCACTGTCAGAAAAACCATGGCCTCCTTCCCACTCGCCCTCATCATCATCGAGATGCTTATGGGCATGGTCAATCCACCGTTTCTTGGCTTCAACTTCTATTTCTTTTGCGCTCGGCACAACGTCTTCATCGGGGAAGGTGTGGACGCAACCCGGGAACGCGCACTCTGTTTTAAGGTGCCTCGTTAGATGTCGCTGAAGCCTCTCCTTCCCTTCTTTCTCAAACCGGGAAAGATCCCTGTCGCATAAATCAGCCTGGCATATGTTCTTGAGTCTGTCGCCATTTAAAATGTGCCTCTTATGGTGAGCTGCCAGAGTCCCATCCTTTGCCTCTTGGAATAAATTAACACTGCAGCCAGAGTAGCGACACTCGTACGATCTTGGGTTTGGGTTGTGAGGCTTGTAATGGAGATCCGGGACCCCAGTAAGGGCACAGAGCTTCCAATACGTCATTTCCGGGTCATCTTTGGTGCTGGTGGATGCTAAAGCCCAAAGCTCTGGTTGTAGGCCTCGGCCAGTAGTTGAGCCTTTGCACAGGTTGCGGTGGTTCGTAACATCATCCGCACTTCCTAGTATAGCGAGCTCAAGGCCGCAGAACTTACAGTATACCGGTTCGCTTGGCGGACGGTTTCTCCGAGGACAGGCTCGCGTGTGTTCAATGAGCTGAGCGGGGGTTGTGAAGCGGCCCAAGTCTACGCTGCAGTTCTGGCAATACAAGACGATATCGCTCTCTGGGACAGCGGGTTGCGCGGCTTGCCTTGGGATGGAACTAACGGCAGTTGGTACCAGAGACAAAGCCGCGGACCCAGCTGCGGGCCTTGCTGTGGTGGTAGCTTGCTGGGGCGTATTCGTGGCTTGTTTTGTATATCTTGTGTCTGCATGACTGGCAAGGTGAGCCTTTCTCTGTGCTTGGCTGGCCGTATTGAAGCTAATTCCACAAAATCCACAGGAATGCAGCCCGTCCAAATGGCCTGCGAAATGGGCATCTTGCTGTTCTTTGGTGGTGAAAGATATGCTCTTGTCACACATACCACAGTATGTCGCACGGCCTAAAACCAGCCTTTCCAATTCTCCATTGCGCGCTTGCAATTGTCGAATTTCGGAGAGAGTACAATTGTTGACAAAAACACCTGGCATTGTAGGCCCTGTAACCAGCTGGCTCTCAACTGACTTCCCATACCTTGGAGGCTCTGGCTTAGCTGCATGGGGTTCATGGACAGACTGCGCTTTGTGATATGCGGCCACACGAAGGTCATCCTGTTCTAGACTCTTCGCTGTTTCAACCATATATTCCCGATGTTCCTTAGGATCAAAAGTGATATTATTCGCAGGGGGAACTGCCCGACGACGACGCGGCGGTCTCACACTTTTCTGCAGATTGGCAAGAGTAGCTTCCATAGAGAGAGGTAGCGTAAATGAAACTGCTGGGGCGGCATCGTTTGTATTTGCGCCGGGGCCGTTGTTGGTGTTTGGTGGTGGGGAGGGAGTCGGGCGCTGTTCTTGACTGACCTGATCATTGCTTTTGGGCGACGAAGCCCCACCTCTAAGCCCTCCATCAAAGCCATCGATCCAAGAAGAACGCTGAGGATGCGATGCCGAACCACCTAAATCTCTTACATCCTGGGTAAGGCCAGGGATGGCCGCCTCCTCACAATCCTCATCAAAGCGTTCAAATAAACCTACATCATCCATAATGACATCTTCAATCTCGTTGAAATGTCTGTCGTTTAGTTGCGCATCGTCTGTATCATCATTGTCGTCTGGAACGTGAGATGGCCCTGCGCCTCCACGAAGAGCCAAAAATTCCTGGAACGAGGGAAGGTCATTTTTGGGGCTTTCGAGGTTAAAATCAAAACTAAAATCAAAATCATCGTCCATGCCGTAATGTGCATTAGAGCTGCTCAAACAATGTCCCCTGGTTTCCAGGGGATATGTCTCTTCTTCGATGCGTTGCTGCTCTCGGATTATATCAGAGACCTCCTCTGGGATGTCTTTGTAGGGCCTTTTTGCCTTTGGTCCTGAAGTGTGTCAGCTTGGTGACCTATCTATTTCATCAATGAGAAACCACAAAACTTACTTCGCAGAGCCGGGTAACCATGAGATCTCTCGTGGTAGCTATCCAGGAACTCCAGGTCAGCTTCCGCGCCATATATTCTAGGCAGTATGCTGTAGTCGGGGTCGGCTTTTTCTCGAGCGTCATCTCCATTATTTTTGGCGTTGAAAATATTGGTAAGAGTCAGGGGTTCAACAGGCAAGCCGAAGTAAACCATACAGAATTTCGTTGCAGCGTTGTTCTTTACTCCATAGAACGCTCCATTGTCGAGATTATCAAAATACAGTAGCTGATCTCTTCCTTGTAACATCGAAAGCCGTGAATGCTCCCCTGAAGCTTCCAAGCGGCGAATTTGCTCCTCAAGAAAAGTCTCCTCCATAAGATCCATCAGCGATCGCCTGCGGTCTCCCCGTTCATGATCGACGATAAGTTTTTCAAACTCGGCGAGCTTATCCTTCCACATCTGATCTGAAGGAGTTATATCTGGCATTAGGCGCATTTTGAGTCCGTCTCTAGTCTTCTTGGCTTCCTCATCGGCCTGTTGTTTGCTTGTTGCATAATCGACTTTTTCTGCGAGTGTCATATCATTGGATTTCTTCTCAAAGATAGTTGGATCGAGCCAGAAATGATAAATCGGAAGCTCCCCATTCTCAGCGGATAGAAAAGCAAGATGGGCAATGTCGCGAGGGCCTGTCCACTTCTGCCCGCCCGGAAGGAACTCTTTAGTTTGGAATTTAACCACATCGCGTTTTCCTCGTAGTGTTGTCATAATGTGATAGTCTCCAGTGCGGAAGACTCTGATCCCCAACGTACGCAGAGCTTCTGCATGGAAAACGTATCCTTTCTGACCTTGGATGGCCTTGTCGCTTAGAGTCTCCTGGTAGGTTTCTGGCGCCGGAACATTGTCTTCTCTCCACCTCAATGGTTTGTCAGAGAACTTGGTATACTTAACCACTCCCTCCTCATCTCGGCTCTCAGCAAATAGCTTCCCAGGTCCATTATCTAACCCATCGTTCATTGGTGCCACCGCGCCATTGTTCGCAGTCATATCTGGCGCCTGCATGTCTTCCAGTCCTGGCAAATCTTGAAATGTAGTAAATTGAGAACATTCACTGATTGCTTGAAATAATTTCATGTTCAGGTATTGAAGAGGCCATCGTCAAAATAAGATAAGACTGCGACCAAGTGTAACAAAGCAAATCATTAAAGAAAGAGGTTCTGACAGAATATGACGGAAAGGGGAAGGGGTACTCTCTATGAGTTGACCATCTCTTTGACCAATTTTGGTTTCAGAGAATTGTGACAAGGCTATGAAAGCCCATAAAGAAAGAATGTCCGGAATCGTCTTAAGAGACTGAAGGCGACCATGACAGGGCCTTCCTCATCTTACAGTTCTGGCAGAATAACAAAGGCGACTTACTTTGGTATTTACCAACAAAGACATAATGAGATGGTGACGTGAAGCCATAGGTGGTTCCAAGGGCCAGGAGTAACATGTCGTTTTTGGATGCCAAACAGAGCTGACTTCAACTGGTGAGGTGTGTCAGTTCAAGTCCCATATATTCATATCCGGCTCTATTGAAGCATATGGATACAGAGTAGGAGTGTTCGGCCTAATCGCGCGATCACTGGCTCTCTGAGGCCTCTTTAGTGTACTCGTAGAGAATATACTCCCTGGGCGGACATGTTGGGGTTAGTCACGTGGCTCGATTTCATCCGTTTGTAGATACCTGAATACGGCAAACGAGGTGGAGCTTGGGCTTGCGCAAGGCTGCACCACCGTTTGGACCCCATCGCGGGGTCTTCGTGAGACTCAAACTGGTAGCCGCGTCAACAACTCCATTATCTCCAAAACCCCTCCCAACGCCCTATCCCGAAAACGTATTTCATAGTACACAATGTCTTCAGGTAAGTTGATATAATACAATGTTATGCTAGAATATGTCCTTTCAAGCCTCCCACCACAGCAAAGCTGCGAAATCTATATCCCCAGCTACTTATGCTACCTACAATAAGCTGTTTCTATGCTCTCGGCATCCACTGACGGTCACACAGGGGATGCACCAGTAGACAAAGCTGCTGAGGCGGCAGCACGTGCTCGTGAGGAAGAAGAGCAGGCTGCTCTGCCCTACAAATGGACGCAGACAATCCGCGACCTCTCCCTCAACTTCACTGTTCCCGGAAACTTCAAAGGTCGGGACCTGGTTGTCGACATCAAGAAGACGAAGCTGAGCGCTGGGATCAAGGGGCAGGAGCCGATTATAAGTGTATGTAACCAAGGCCGCCCGCATATAGCCTCTCTGGTTGTTGTCCGCATTGTATGGATCAGACGAAGTTAACACACCCAGGGTGACCTGCCACATCCCATCCACGTTGACGAGTCTACGTGGACACTCGCCTCCATCCCTGCTGTTGACGGCAAGGAGCTGAAGCAGATCGACATCCATCTCGACAAAGTGAACAAGATGGAGTGGTGGGAGCACGTTGTCACATCGGCACCGAAGATTGATGTGACCAAGATCCAGCCCGAGAACAGCAACCTGGGTGACCTGGATGGCGAGACAAGGGGCATGGTTGAAAAGATGATGTTCGACCAACGTCAGAAGGAGCTGGGTAAGCCTACGAGCGAGGAGCAGAAGAAGGCGGACATGTTGGCGCAGTTCCAGAAACAGCACCCCGAGTTGGATTTCTCGAATGCCAAGATGAGTTAGGCAGGCATGGGGGTATCCCTGAGTGGTAAAAACTGGAGGCATGAGGTTGGCGGAATTGCATAGCAGCGGTGTTTATACGAAGTACGATAATCCTACAACGAGATCACGACAATTCATTCCCAACATTAAATGCAACACAGAGACGTGACCATAATTATTGCTTGTGCCACCATGTTCTATGTTCTACGATGCCCCATCTCTTTTTATTACCCCTGGTATATTCCAATTTATGAAACCAAACTCCGTGACTATGCTGTCGCCATCCATTTCCAAACGCTATGCGAACGCCAATAAGTCCATGAACCACACTTTAGAAGACATCTTCCATAGTTCTATCTCCACTCCTAGCTGTAGCAGCAACCGGGGCAACAGGAGCACCAGCTGCAGTTGTATTTTGCAGTTCATCCTCGATGAAAACACCCAGCCCAGAGAAAGCCTCGAACATCGTTCGGGCATAGTACTCTTGAAAACTGTAACCACCAACCATATGTTTTGGGTCATTCTCAGCCTGTTTCAGCCAATCGTTCTTGTACCGCGTCTGCAACACATATCTCGTTGGTGTCAAGTCCAGATCCCCAAATGAATCATATGGCTTCTCCACCTCCACAGCCTTCCTCTTCTTCAAGCCCCTGATAGCCATCCCTGGACCTTCGAGATCTTCCACCTGATCCCGTTTCATCTTTTCGGTCTTTTCTAAGATTAACCTCTCAGCCTTCCTCGTAATTTCGTCGGCATTGCCTTCCGACCTAGCCAGCGTCTCAATAACATTGCGCTTGGTTCTCGCCAGATCTCTCCGGTCTTCCTCCTCCTTTTTCTTGCCCATCTCGCGCCTCTTCCTTGCCCTCTCAGCAGCTATAGCCTCTAGCCGCCGTCCCTCCTCTTCTTCCTCCTTCTCGGCCGCCAAGTTCGCCTCGATCTCCATGCGATTCATCTCCGCATACTTCTTCAGCGCCTCCTCAGCATCCTTCTTCATAGCAGGCGTCCCCTCCACAATCTTAAACACCAAGTCCTCCACGCTCTCGAGATAATTATTCCAATCACGCAGCGTCTCGAAGTCTTCCTGGCGCCTATTGAACACTGCAGCCACGCGTTTCCGCACGTCCACCTCGCGTTCGGTGTTCAGGTCGCCGAAAAAGGCAGTGTGGAAGCCCTTCTTGCGCAGCGTCTTGTGGCAGCCGGCGACAGGGCAGGGCGCAGGACCTGATGTGAAGAGCCGATCCACACAGGATGTGCACATCGTGTGGTAGCATTCTGAGTTTATGAGGAACGTGAGCGAGGGGTTGAGGTAGCGGTTCGATTTGCACACGGGGCAGATGTCGTCGAGGGGATTGGAGGTGAGGGTGTTTGTCTGGGCTCGTGGAGGCATGATGGGCAATGTGGCAATGCTGAGCTCGTAGTATTTGGAAGAGCTCAGCTTGAAGTGCCGTTTCGTATGTGATGTTGCTCGAAAGATGATCCCATCCAGAACGTTGGCGAGGCTCAGCAAGGCTAAGAAGGCGAGGCTTTGAAATACGTATATGCGGGGGTGACTAAGCAGGTCAAGGCTGACGGAAATTTATTGTTCGCCATTGACAATCAAATCATCCTGGCTTTTTGGAACAGCTTGTTCCTCAAGGAGAAAATCGATTTTAACAAGTTCAGCATAGCTTGAGATTGAACTATATGGCCCATATAACTATATACTGTTGAACCCGCAATATTTGCCACCATGGCACAGCCATTAAATGACAACGCCCTCCAAGACTTAGAGCGCCACCGCCTACTGCTCGAGACGCAAATTACGCAGCTCCGCAAAGCCCTTCAGACATGGCAGCTGTGGTCCGCAGAGTATGAGGGTCTGAAAGAAGAGATTGAGGCTCTTTCATCTCCCACCGATGAAGACCTTCTGGCCATCGGTCAAAATTTCAATGGTCAGGTGGTGACTCTCGTCGAAATAGACGATATTTTAAACCTCAAGGGTGATCAGCGGAATGCCAGCCAGGTCATTAATCTACTTGACCGGAGAATCGACTATGTGGCACAGAATGTGAAAGCGGCCGAGAAGCAGTTACATGCAGCGGAAGACAAGCTGGAGAAGGTGGGGATGGTGTCTAATGAGTTGGAAGACGGTGCAAGAGATGAAGAAGGTTTACCATTGACGGAGATTATAGAGGAGTTGGATGATGAAGGAAACGTGATAAGTTACAAAACAAATACGCCAGGGAGCGAGAAGCAACAGTTGTTAGATGTCCTACGGCAGGTAGGCGTCACCGAAGATGAGATCCAAGCAAGAGGTTTGGAACCTCCCCGCGTGTCAGAGCTGGAAGAGGACGACGCAACCAATGTATTGCCGACAACGACTGAACCTTCACAAAAAGAGACCATCGATAGTGCCACCAAAGATACCACACCTACACGACCAGATCTCCAGCCCAGGAAGAAGAGCGTCACCTTCACGGAAGACACAAAACCCGGGCCCTCAAACGAACCATCTCAAACTGAAGCTAGAGTCGCCGAACTCATGTCTCTCTCCAAAGCTCAAAACGAACCACTCCCCTCGACCGGCCCTGACGCGCCTGTCATCCCCACCTCTGAGTCCGAAGAGGAGGCTGCCCTTCGCCGTGAAATGCTCCAATACTCCATGTCCGAAATCGGCTCCGTTGTCGCTGAACTCGATCTCGAATCTGGCAGCGAGTGGTCCGAAGATGACGAGGGCTACGACGACGAGTTCAGCGATGGTGACGATGATGAGGACGCGTATGGCCGTTCAACGCGCAAAGTCGTCGATGACGATTTGCACCAGCGAATGCGCGAGCTTGAGGAGAAACTGGGCGTACGAATGATGGAGAATCTTGGCCCGAAGCCTTCATCGAATGTATCCACCGAGAGGTCGGAGCCAGAGGCGGGGATCGCTCAGATTAAGATCACGCAAGAGGATGTAGATCGTGCGGCGCAGTTACAAGAGCCCGCCAAGACAGTAGAGGAAGAGGCCAAAGTGAAGGGAAAGGGAAAGGAAAAGGAAAAGAAAGGGGTTCGTTTTGCCGATGATATCGACGTCTCTCCAGCACCGGAATCCAAACCCGCTGCTAAGCCAGCCCCTCCAAAACCCACTGTGGTCCCAGCGCCTATCACCGATATTGTTGAGCGCCAACCCGCCGCTGTCGCAGCACCTACCCCTCCTACCGCGAAGAAAGTTTCCCGGTTTAAGTCGTCGAGACAGGCAAACCCTGCACAGTCTTTCATCCCGCCACAACCACCAGTCCAGTCGTCACGAAGCGAACGCACCGTGCCCACTGGCCCTGAAAATGCAACCCTCGCCACACAGGTTGTGGAGCGAGAGGTTGTGGACGGTGGTGGGGTAACGGAACCAGATGGGCTCGATCCGGGGTTGTTGCACCAAGAGGTCTCGACGGAGTTCCACCGTTTGAGGAACCGGATGATTCAGCGAGAGGGAGGGTTCAAGAAGAAAGAACAAGAAGTTGATGATGAAGGAACGATACTAGAATATGCTGACGAGTATGATGACGAAGGGAGGCCGAAGAAGGTGAGTAGATTTATGGCCGCAAGGCTTGGGAGGCAGTAGGTAGATAAGAAATATACATTGGATATTTGAGGTCGGGTGGCTTTTGAGGGATGCAAAGGCATCCAATAGTGATATAATGTGTGTCCAACAAACAGGAACAAGCGAACCAAAATGATGGAAAGTTTGCTTTTCATCTTCGCGCTTGGTCCAAGATCAAAGTTTAGGGCCCTCTGACGTCGTGGACCTGGCCTATTGGCCTCGATGGCCATGACGATTCGTTTCACCCTTTATATTTAATACTACAAGTTACGTTGTAATCGTGCGAAGTGCAACTGAGTGTATGATGGGGGAGGTGTCAATAAATCAAGACAAAGAAAGTTCACTGTGAGCCATACCGTCTTTCGAAATGGTATTACGTATCCTGTTCCAGAGCTATAGCTTGCCAGCTATCTTTCTACCTCTGCCGTGTCAACCCTTCCATCTCTGCTTCTTAAAATCAACGCTATATCAACCACTGCCAAGTCCACACCACTCCCCGCATACCATCCCATTCCACAAAACCATCCGCGCACGCAAAGGTCTCAAACCTATCCCTCATCTCTCATCTCTACCTTCCTCTCACCATCCCACCTACTGAGACCATGGCTGTTGCTGCGCCGGCCTTGGAAACACCTCAATAGTCGGCATCGCGTCCAGCCCACCCCCAATCGGCGCCTGATTATTCTGCCACCCCATCCCCGTGGCCGTGTTCACAAACGCACTCTGCCTAAATGGGTTTGTACCCGTAGGCTGCGGTGCCAACCCACCCGGTGTTCCCGCACCGCTCGTCCCAGGCCGTCGCGCGAATGGGTTCGTCCCTGTCTGCGTGGGCTGAAGTGGACTTGCAGTCGGGCCGGTGGGTTGATATTGCTGTGCTTGTGCCCCACCGGGAGGGGCGGAGGCTGGTTTGGCGAAGGGGTTCGTGTTCTGAGGCGATACGGGAGAGAGTGTGTGGCCGGTAGGGTTCTGGCCCATGGTGGTTGGGCTTGCTGTGGCGGCGTGGTTCAACATCATGCTTGCGCGGAAGGGGTTTGTGACTTGTTGCTGTTGGCCGGTTTGGAACGGTTGCTGTGGTTGCCCAGGGAAGGGCGAGAGGGTGTTTTGGCTAATTGGAGAGAGGGAGTTTGACGGGTATGACTGTGGTTGCGGGGTGTAGCCGCCGAAGCCGGCTCCAGTCATATTAGGTTGGAGTTGCTGCGGTTGTTGCATCTGTTGTGGTTGTGTGAATCCGTTATTAAATTGTTGTTGTTGCAGTTGGTTTGGGTCCTGGAAGCCTGTTTGCTGCGGCATGAACCCATTCTGTTGGAATCCCTGTTGCTGGACTGCTTGTTGCTGTGCAGGTTGCTGCCCTTGGAACTGCGGTGCCCCTGTGAAATTGGGCGCGTTTGCATGCTGCTGTGGCGGAGCAGCCTCGAGGGGCTCTTGCTTCTGCTCGATCGAGGCGAAGAAATCTATCAGGTCTGGTGCAGGGCCTTTAGGTGGAGCCGGCTGCGCCTTTGTCGTTGTGGCAGCTGTATCTTTAGTTGGTTTGGCATCCGGGAACGCCTTTGCCGTATCGGGGCGAGAAGAGCTGCCACCTGTCTTCTGCGTAGTGAGAAATGGCTTGAAGGTGCCGTTCTTCTTCTTCTTTGCCTCTTCTTCTGCCAGATACTGCCGCCTGTTGATATCGAAATCGGGGTCTGCGAGGTAATCCTCCAGCTGCTTTCCTAAGTTGACGGGAGCATGCTTCAGCTTGGGTACCTCGACTCGTGTCTTGTGCTCATATGTCCGTGCGGTACCAAGATATGCAACAACGAGGTCCGTGTGCTTGGTGAATCTCCTGTATATCTCCAACGCTCTCTGGGCATCTGGCTTTGTCATTTCAAAGAATTGTCCTACGCCGCATTAGCATCACCATTAATAAATTTAAGATGGCTAGCATACCTAGGATGGCAATCATTGCCTGGTTGATGACATGGTAAAGTGCCAGGAGGTCAAGAACCAGCATACGGAATACAGTGATTGTGATTTCGTTCTCGGGTTCGTTATCAAGCACCTGTAGAGTCTTAGATATGCGCTTTTCTTTCCAATAACTACAACTTACGTCGCATTTCAGCAGAGCACTGATCTGCAGCTGGACGAGTTCGGTCTCCCGCAGCAATCCCTTGTCAACGGTTAACTTTTGGAACCGATTCTCAGCTCCTCGGACAAAGTCGCATTTGCTATGTCGATATCCTCTTGCTCGCTCAGTCAGGTAGCTCGAATAGTGGCGGATATTCTTGCCATGGGTTTGCACTGGAGAACAGTTAGCAACGTGCTCGAAGAACTCATTGTTGAACGATAACCTATATCCGACCCGTGGTGACACACTGTATGCACATACGCTTGGGTTGCCAGACTTTGTACATACCGTCCGTGAAGCTGCTTGTAGCCAACATATTCTTGTGGTTTGATAGAAACTCCAATGTAACATCGGGCGATCCTTCTCGAATCATCAGGTGTACAGTTATGAGACTCTTGAAAACCACTGTCCATGTGGAGTCACGTAACCGGTTCTGAAGGGCGCGAAAGACTTCGGCAACGCCATGTTCGCCGGAGTGTGTTGCGATGAGGATATGCTCAATGTATTTTGATTTCGGCGGGGCAAGCTGGGAGAGCGCGAGACAGTCAGTACTGGATAAGCCGAAGCGCTGACGAGCAGCTGGAATGGGCAAGTCACCTTTATCTTTGTCGCACCCTTCACAGATTTCTCGAATGAACTTGACATGGTTTCATGCCACAGGCGCACTGTCGGCGGGCTATGCCTGGAAGGTTTCCGACAGGAGACGAACAGTCAATGGCGCAGATGTGCGCATAGACAGTGCCGCTGCAAATCCTAACCTGCGTAGAGACGGCCGGAGAAGCCTTTGGTGCCTGGTGAATCTTGTAGATCGTCGGCGCGCAAACAGACGTCGTGTTGTTAATCGCAAGATTAAGCTCGTGTCAATCCCGGTCAATAATGTAGGGGTCTCCCGATGTCATCTAACAGTATGCCGGCATCGTGAGTGCGGGGGGTCTGTAGGCAATATATAGTTTGCTTCGGAGTTCCGGATTCTAGCGCAGAATGTCCCTATGTATGTTTATGGGTGGTGCTGGGAGACCGTTGTTGGTGTTTCGAGGTGAAGTTGTTGTTTGTTAGTTGAACAAAGCTTGGGTTGAGCCAGGGGACTGAGGATGAGCGTCATAAACATCAAATCCATGTGGCCCAACGTAAGTGGGCGGCCGCATTTACCGCACCACAGCCACGAACATGTACGCGCGTTGAATTTCATTACTTCAGCGCTTATAATATATAATCATTATCACAGACGGTAATATAGCATAGCACACATTGTTTGTAAAGCGGAGGAATAAGGCCATGTAGTGTTTAAACCGAACTGGACCGGCGTATTTGGGGGATATCTAACATCTAAAAACAACGCCCTATGTGCAAATCAAAATACAGGTCTGTGGGATTTAAAGCTCCAGAATCCAGAACACTTGAAATGGTATCTGCAGCCCTCCAGTGTTGTCCTTCGTATCTGGCTTTGTGACGGTCGTCACAGCACTGCCCCGGCGGTATGGCACGGCGGCCAACGGCGCTTACACTGGTCCCAACCAACAACAAAAAATCAAATAATGAGCCCTTCCAAGGCTTTTAAGGATCAGAGATGCCGTATTCGCGTCCGCTTGTTAACAAGGGGGGTGTGGCGAACGCTGATTTCACGTCCCCCAACCTTGCCTTGCAACCAAACCACTTGAGCCCGGTGAAGGGAGAGTTCGGAGGCTCAGCGAGGAGGGGGCCATATCATATAAAACACGCTAGGCTTTCATCATTCTAAGACGATGAGTTAGCAACGTTGCACTAAGTTGGAAAAAGGAATATCGCTGGGGGAGCGAGCAATCACACTTACTGTTTAAAACTTGGAAGGATAAAGATCGAAATTCTACACGGCGAGCGGTATTTATTTGAATTTAGCGTAAAAGTGCCTTAGCGAGAATATTGTTGCCTGGGATATGCGGTCGATACGCAAGGCTGAGAAGGTGCCTGTATTTTATCCCGACAGCCTCGTCGACCTCCGTCCCCATCTTCGCTATATACCACCACTTCACTCCCTTATTCACGTTCATTATCATTCCAAATACGCATTCTATATATGATCGGCTGTATATAATACCAAGGCGGAGCTTTGAAACCTTCACAACCAATGTTGAGAGCATGTTGTCGCCCTCGAGTCGGCGCCAGAATTGTCTCCCATACACTGCCCAATAATGGTCCCTCGGCCAATGCTGTTTTTGCCTTAAGTCGGAGAACGTTGGGAGGGCTTCCTACCGGTGCCGCCACAGATGGTCTCTCATCATCTACTGGGGCGGCTGGCGGAGCTGATATAACTGGCTCAAGAGAGTTACCGTGGATGAAGCAATTCAAAGAGACCCGTAGGTTGACTCAATCGCCATTGCACATTGAACCTGAAGCTAATGTTGGCCTCGCACCTAGTTCAGCGCCATGATTCTCCTTCTATAAGCAACTTGGCTAGCATAATTAAATCTCCCGATAACGACAGCATTGGGAAATCGATCCGGGTCCAGGGCTCCCTCGGAAATGTGCGCAACGTCTCCGGCAAGATGACATTTGCTCCATTGTCGGACGGAAGCGCGACCATCCAACTCATCTCTTTACGAGATAAGAGCCCAGACGCCCACAAAATACTCAAGGCTATCAGAACGAACAGTCCGGTAGAAGTTGTTGGCACTCTCCAGTGGAAGAACGTCAAGGCGACAAAGGATGGAAAACAAGAACCGCCTCGAGAGTATGAGCTCTTGGTACACTCTGTCCAGTCACTAAACGACTTCCCAGTAGATATTCTTCTGGGAGAAGATGCAACATACGGCCCCGAGCTAAGGCATTTGCAAATACGGTTCGACGAGACCCTCAAGAAGCGTATCATATTCAGGAGCGAGGTACTGAAGGGTATACGGACGGCACTTCCGGATTTTCATGAGGTTGAAACGCCTATACTCTTCAAATCTACTCCCGAAGGCGCCAGAGAGTTTCTCGTCCCAAGCCGCACCTCCGGACATGCTTATGCGCTGCCACAAAGCCCGCAACAGTACAAGCAGGTTTTGATGGCTAGTGGTATCAACAGATATTTTCAAGTCGCTCGTTGCTTCCGCGACGAAGATCTTCGTGCTGATCGGCAACCAGAGTTCACCCAGGTTAGTACTCCATTGTGAGGCAGCAGTACATTTTACTAATACGGCTGAAGCTGGATATGGAGATGGCTTTTACAAACGCCGACGGCGTAATGAAGAGGATGGAGAGCTTTATTGTGGACATGTGGAAGCTCAGGCAAAAGTTATGGGCGGGGTCTGATAAGGACGTGCCCACAGCTCCTTTTATGCGCATGACATATGACAACGCCATGAGATTCCACGGTGTCGATAAACCGGACCTCCGTATCAAAGATTTGGTATGTCTATTAACCACGTGAAACTGCAACTGCTAACCCTTCTAGACCTACAGAGTTGAAAGTATAGTCCCGGATAATTTGAAGAGCATGATTACCTCGCTCGAAGATCCTATTATTGACGTTTTCAAAATCAACCTAAACTGTAGCCCAAGACAGGTCGGCGCCTTCGTGAAGACAATCATGGATTCGCCGGAGATGCGCCCATTCCACGACAATCCTGATGGCGGACCTGGTGTCTTCATTTACGACCCTATGAAGCCACTGGAAGGGCTTGCAGCGTTCGGCCACGAAGGTCTTGAAAGTATAAGGGCGTTTTACGGAGCAGGCGTGGAAGGACCAGCAAGTTCCGAAGATCAAGCCATTGTCGATAAAATTATGGCCGCTACAAATGAGGTATCCCCCGAGGGTCCAGCACCCGCTGCAGAAACCAACGCTTGGTCCCCACCCTCTACGCGCGAGCCGTTAGAACAAGGTGATCTCATAATCCTCCAAGCGCGCCCCAGGGACGTCAAACTCTCTGGCGGCTCCACGCCCCTCGGCCGGCTACGCAGCCACATCTACAAATCCGCTATCGCTGCCGATCTCATCGACCCCGACCCATCCTTCAACTTCCTCTGGATCGTCGACTTCCCTCTCTTCACCCCCTCCAACACCACCGATCCCGGCCAGGGCGGCGCCGCTGGCTTCTCCTCCACCCACCACCCTTTCACCTCCCCAAAAACCCCTGCCGACGTCGACCTCCTCCACACGGACCCTCTCCGCGCCGTTGCTGACCACTTCGACCTCGTCCTCAACGGCGTCGAGCTCGGTGGCGGGTCACGCCGTATCCACAGCGCGCAGATGCAGGAGTGGATCATGCGCGAGGCGCTGCAGATGCCAGAGGCCCGCCTGGCGGACTTCAAGCACCTGTTTGAGGCGCTGAGGGCTGGGTGTCCGCCGCATGCCGGTATGGCGCTGGGGTTGGATCGAATGGTGGCTGTTATGACGGGGACGGACAGTATTAGAGATGTGATTGCGTTTCCGAAGAATAATAGGGGCGAGGATGTTATGGTGGGGAGTCCGAGTGTGATGACGGAGGGGCAGCTGGCGACGTATCAGTTGGCAGTGACCGGGAAGGGGGATGCGGGGAGGTGATTGGTATGAGCCAGGCTCGGCATGTATTAGACGCATATAACAGACGGTTGTAAAGCGCGTGTATATTATAATAGATCACTCACGTTTCAAAAATATGTAAAAACAACGGCTATAATGGCCCAAAATACTTATCCTTCGCCTTCTTCACGCCTCTTTTATATTCCTCGTCATCCTCATCAATAATGCACTCCTCATAAAGCATCTCTAGCAACTCAATCACATAATCCTGACAGTTCCACTCGGTGGTTTCATTATCGACCTTTGCATTATCTATAACCTTCAGGAGCTCAGGAATATCCCGTGCGTTAACCTCCCCGACTGCAACATTTCGCTTGTGCTGGAGTCTGTTCTCAGGCACATCCCGTACAGCGCTTTTCTCGAAGGTCCCGTGTTCCCCGCTAACTTCGAAGATGGTCGGCAAGTCATCGCCGTCGTCGAGACAAAGCGCCCAGTGCTCATAGTTTCCAGTTCCAGCCTCGTACATTGCTATGTATAGCGTAGGCATGGTTTCTGGGCGGGGTGGACTACTGTACCATATATAGGTTTGTTTAGAAGTAAATATATTTATTTACTTTATAATATCCACAGTATACTCACATAAATGCCGCCCTTATCCGGGACCGTTTCAGGGTCGTCCCTTCTTTAGCCGTCTCAGCCGATCCGATCGGTCGTTCGTTTCTTGACTATACTCTGTTCGTAGCCCGTTCTTTCCCGAATTTGCTCTTTCCCTATTTTGCTGTTTCACTAGCTCGCTTTCATTCTCAGTCGCTCTTTCCGATCCGGCATCCGCGATGTTGTTGATCAACCGCGGGCAAAATACGTCATCCCCCGCACATGGCCCAAGCTCCAAGCTGCCCCGCGTTGCTTAGAAATGCATTACAATCACCATTCAGACCCATCTTCTAAATACATGTACAAAACAATCTCCTTGTAAATTAACAGATTATTCCTAATAATTCTCTGGAAACCCATCATCCACCAACTCCAACCTCAAAGCCTCGAATTACCGCCCACAATGGCTACAATGCGCGCAATCGGTACCCCGCATTCCTTCCCCCTCATCCCACCCCACTAACCCCCTCACCAGATATCAAGAACGGCACAGGCCCCGCCTCCGCCCTCTTTCTGAACTCTTCTGTCCCAAAACCCGCGCCCAAGCCAACTGAAGCTCTCGTGCGCGTCAAGGCCTTTGGCCTGAACCGCATGGACCTTCTCCAGCGGGAAGGCAAATACCCGCTTCCCCCCAACATCAGCTTGATCCTCGGCGTCGAGTTTAGTGGTGTCATAGAGGAGCTCGGTGCCGATGCTCAGAAGGGGAAGTTCAAGGTTGGCGATGAGGTGTTTGGGCTCGCGTATGGCGGTTTGTCTCCAACCACCCACTCGAGCTTCACACATACTAACCATCAATAGGCGCCTACGCCGAATTCCTCGCCGTCTCCCCCGCCACTCTCCTCCACAAACCCAGCACCCTATCCTGGGAACATGCCGCCGGAATCCCCGAGACTTTTATGACTGCTACACAAGCACTCCACAAGATCGGCGCTTTCAAGCGCGGTGACAGCGTCCTCTGGCACGCTGGGGCCTCCTCCGTCTCCATCGCTGGCATGCAGCTCTCCAAACTGGCCGGCGCATCCGACGTATACGTCACATCTCGCACACCTGAGAAGATCAAGTGGTGCGTCGACACATTTGGGGCTGCGGGCGGTTTCGACACTACGCAGAAGAATTGGGGTGAAGAGGCACAGAAGGCTACAGGAGGGAAGGGTATTGATGTTATTGTGGATTTCATGGGCGCCTCGACGTTCGCGGATAACCTGAAGGCGGCGGCGAAGGATGGCCGTATCGCAAATCTGGGGCTCATGGGCGGAGCTACCCTGCCGGCTGAAACGAACATCGCCTTATTCCTGGCGAAGAGGCTTAGATACGAAGGAAGCAGCCTGAGGAGCCGCGATGAGAAGTACCAGTCGGAGCTGACGGCGTACTTGGAGGGGTACTTGGATTCGTTTGCGAAGGGAGAGCTGGAGGTTAAGGTCGAGAAGGTGTTTGACTGGAAGGATGTGGTCAAGGCGCATGAGTTGCTTGAGGGGAATGGCACCAAGGGAAAGGTGGTTTGTGTCGTTAGTTAATTAGAGGAAGATGCATGAAAATATTGAGCGAGTTGTCATATCAATATCAGGAAGGAACGATTACCAAGCAAAGTCTCAGTCGCAGCTTCCTCGAAGCTTTCGAGATATAGATGTGGAAGGTATGATTATCAAGCATCTTCAATCGCCGCTTCCATATAATATTATCATAGAGAGCAGGTGTGCTAACTTCGGACCTTGGAAGCTATATGTGGCCATTTGAATAAGTCACGGGAGATATGCATCAACAGTGACATCCACATCTTCGATCACTACTAGAGAGATATCCAAGATTTTAAGAGTCTATTATTCACGCTCCTTCTGAAAGGATATCGCTGAACGCTGGTATAACCAAGCGAGTGACGGTGCGACCAGCATACCTACTGAAGCCGAACTGACGTGACAATTTTGCTTCACTCAAAACCTTAAGCCTATGGTCGAATGTGACGGTTACTCTCTTGGTTAGCTACGCGTTGACCCCTTTCCATGTCTCGCGTGATTCCATCCCCCTTCCTTCTCCTGACCCCTTTTTCCCGCCCAGATATACAGCTTGTCAAACAAAAACAATCCGCCATGTCTCGCACCACCCCAGCGCCACTGATCCAGACCCTCCCCGCCTCTCTGAACCCAGCAACGCATCCCGTCAATATCGGGCGTACAGCCTCCTCCCCGTTCCGCCAACTCGGAGATGACACAACGCCACTGACTTACCCTCCTCGCCACCGAAGCGACGCAGAACTGCGTACGAGAGCTGTACGACGTTCTGCGTCGCTTCGGTGGCGAGGATATGACAGGTCCCATTGCATATGCAGGACGCGGACGGGGCGACGCCACTGCCAATGTCTTGGGCCCCTTTCTCTAGTGTTGCGCGGGAGGGTCAGTCGTCGAGCTGACCCGGTGACACGGGATTGGGCGCGGAGTAGTATTCTTGGGTGATGGATTGCGTTGTGCCGTATTTGTGGTATGCTTTGCTATGGTAGGAATATATTAGAAATACGTGCTCAATCTATGACAATGCGATCAATCACATACTTACCATATCACATCGACCACGAAATCAACACCTCTAACCCATAACCACCCACGAACTCTCGACTCAGGGGAGACCAGCACACCCATCCCGCTCGCCACCTCTCCATCCCGTTCCGTCGCCCGTGCCATCTCCCTCCCGTACCGACCTCGCCATTACCTCCAAGCCGGCTCCTCCTCGCTTCTGAGCGGCTGAAGCGCAGCGGCTGGACCACAGTGGAGTGCCGTTCAGCTAAGTTTGACCGCACTGCTGCTCCGAAGTGGACTCCAGTGGACCACCACGCACACCCCCAGTGGCGTCCCCGCTATCGATTTCCCCAGACAAGGGTACATGCAGGGGCTGTTCGGCAGCAATATCGACGCAATTTACTGACACTATCAAACCCAGGACTGTGCATGCTCGATCAACGCGTAGAGTTATTAAAGCTCAATTTCGGCAAAGAGCACGGCCACCTGCTGGCGAGGGGGAGTAATATATCTCGGCGCACTCCCGAATCGATCACACCCCGGCGGCCGCCATATATCGCCAGGCCAATATATCGCGACGCATTGCGCAAAATTCCCCGTTGGGAAGATCGGCGAGAGGTGGGGAGCGGGTTTTGTGGGGGGCTGCGATATGTCTGGGGACTACGACTACAAGAGGTAAGCGTTACGCGTTGTCAACGGCGTGGTTTCGGGGCTTGGGGGGTCAAGTTGCCTGGCCGTTGTTGGTGGCGGTTTTGGGCTGGCGTGGCAGTTGGAGGGTGGACTGTGAGGCTGGATATTTCACTTCAATTTATCGACTCTCCGTTATGGAGAGAAGAGGTGGAGGATCTCCTCATTACTTTGAGGTCTGGCTGGTCTTCGGGCCCAGCTGCTTGGGTCTCTAACCCCATGTTTCATCGGCAGATTCTTGTATTTCTTTTATGTCATTTCTTTCGTATTGTTCGTGTGCACAGTTTACAAACTATGTATGGTGTATCTCAGTAGAACCTCCAACGCCCCAAACGCCAACCCCTGCCCGCCCTGAAAGATCTCACTGCCGCTTCTTCCCCTTCCCACTCGCCGCTTTCTCGTTGTCAATAAATTCCTTCATAATATCATGCAGCGCATCATTCCGCCTCGTAACAAGTAGCACATCATCCGTAGTCACCGTCGATCGGCCAGCGTGTCTCGCGAAACTCTCGAGGTCCTGGGACACGCTTTCTAGAGCACATGTCAGTCCAAATCCCTTTGCATGTGAATAGGGTCCACGGCAGCTCACCAATCTGCGCCCATACCATCTCCGTCAGCGCGCCGATGAATTGGGGGGTTGCGTTCACGCCGAGTCGGAGCGTCTCAGCATCGACGATTTTGCCAATGGAGAACCATAGGGCGGCCTTGAGGCGCTACGATGTCGTTAGTACGCGGTGATCACTGCTTGAATTCTGGAGCTGCGTAATGCCGGGCGCTGCTGCTTACCTCGCTCGTCTCGTCATCCATCTTATCGGCCATTGTGGGTCGAGGTGCTGGCTGGGAGAGATGTCTATTTGGAGCTCGTCGCGCTGTTTCCTGAAGTTGGAGGGGGAGACGCGACGTTGGTCCGTGCACCGCTCACTCATTTATCCATGATGATACGTGGGTTGCACTATTGGAATCGTACGCAAGTGCGCGATGTTCCCTTCCCAAACAGATATCTGGATATCCTCAAACGGAAATCAGTCTGATCGGTCGGTGAGAAATTGGTTTCTTCTCCGCATGCAGCACACGTATACTGGAGGCCCGAGCGCATGTGAACACTGCAGTCTTGACACTGCCGACTGAGCATCCCAGAATATCCCTGACGTACCCTGGATTACCAGCCATTGGGATGTCAGACCGTCCTCCCGGGTAAAACGGGTTATTTTGCTGTGTCGGGTTTTTCGGAGATGATGCATGCGGGATGCAAGGTACGGTACGGGATGGGGTGAGATGGTGAGTGAGTGAGGTGAGTACTAAAGTCTCACCACCTCGCCGTGGGATTCGGTGTGAATTCGGGGGGTTCTGGGAAGGGAAATGATAGTGATGATGATGAACAGTTAATGCGCCTTTTAATGAGATTCTACTGCAATACTATGAGTGCATCAGAGAATCATGAATGGCTTGCCGAATGGTGTCAGCCCTTCCGTGTCAGCTCGTGTTTCTTCAAACTTCATACCGCCATCCATTCTTCATCCATTTCGCATTGTCGTCGTCATTATGTTTCTGTTGGCTTTGAACCTCGTTTGTCCGTCCCTTTATCCGGATCCAACTCCGGAATATACCCCCATCCACTCACAGCTAAGGACTGGAAACCTCAAATGTATCATGTCAGGATTTGTAGTCTGCCTTTGACTTTCCATAGAATATTGTAGTATTTTCACTACGCCACCCATATTCTGCTCTCTCACATGAAGACACCAGAAGAGCATAAATATGAGATACTCGTTCCATGCCCCTTCTTCTTTCGCCCCTCTGGCCGGCCTCACTATCTCCCGCATTCCGTCCCGGCCTCCGCTCCCGCTCTTAGCTGCCCTTGGCTAGTGCCAGGAACCACCCAGCGTTTGCTCTCTCCCCTTTCTCTTG